>JAFBJS010005968.1:0-12500 GCA_016785265.1 Paraplagusia blochii | reverse complement strand
AGCAGGAGCTGCCACAGCAGGAGGAAATGGAAATTCTAATAATGCCCCAGGAGCAGCAGCAGCAGCTCCTCCTTGTGGCCAGACTCAAGCACCTGATCAATCGGCAACCCAGACCCAACCTCAGCAGCATGTCAACGGTGAGTCCAGGAGGAGACGCTACAGCCCGTCGCAACCTGCAGAAGTGGAGGCCCTCAGCACCTCCAGCACCGCGAGTCTGCCCGCAGGATGCTCAACATCCGGCTCTGGATCCACTCCTATGGAGACAAACGCAGGAGGAGCTGTGGAGAAAGTTGACCTGCGAGATCCTGAAGCGGAGCATCAGAAGGAGCTGGACGGTGTCTACAACCTGTTCTTTGTCAACAACAACTGGTATTTCTTTCTGCGGCTGCACCAGACTCTGTGTTCGAGGCTGCTGAGAGTTTACCGACAGGCAGAGCGCCAGCTGCTGGAACACAGAGCCGAGCAGAGCAGAGAGCGCCTCCTGATGGCAGAGGGACGGAGAGAAAAGGCCTGCGACCTTGCCATGGAGCTCCGCCTCAAACAGCCCAGTGAGTTTAACCACTAACTACTGCCGAAGTTTTATCATTGAACATGTAGGAATATTTACAGTCTATAGCCCTGTCCTCCAGTGGGCGCTACATAAACACATACCGCTACCTTTAGTGTTATTCACACAGTGCTATTCACACTCCCACGGACCGGTTAATTGTCCCGTATTTTCACGGACTGGTTGTTAAGATGTGGTGGACAAATAACACTTATTAAAAGTAAATTTCCGGTGTTCTGAAATATTTTCCTACCTATAAAATCTTCCTACCCAAATTAACTGTGCACACACACAACAAGAATTTCTCAAGTGTATAACTTTCTGCTACCAGACCGGTATACAAGGTTACAATCTTGTATCAATGACTCTGCGTCATTTTGAGTTTATTGTTGTTGACTTCACTGAGAAAATATTTCCTAATCAAATATAGTTGCATTATTGATGATGGAATCCTAGCCATTCTATTGGTCAGTTCTTTTCTTGATATGGGTATGGATCAAGTGGAGGGGCCAAAAGAAAACATTATTTCTCTGTGGCCCAGCACCAATTAATTCACGGACTGTTACGGGTCCCTGGCCCAGTGGTTGGGGACCACTGATCTACAGTAGGGGTTCACATTGCTGTGACCGTAAAATTATTATGTTTTTTAATTTTCCAGCTGTAGCTTGAACATGATGTTCCACTGTTTCTGCAGGTGAGGTGGAGTTGGAGGAATATTACCCAGCCTTCCTGGACATGGTGCGCAGTCTACTGGATGGTAACCTGGATTCCACACAGTATGAAGACACACTGAGAGAGATGTTCACCATCCACGCCTACATCGGCTTCACCATTGACAAAGTCATCCACAACATAATTCGCCAGGTAAGACAAAGAAAATAAAAATAATGGAATCACTTTTTTTTTTCCTTTATTTCTCCGCTGCTTCACTGTTAAACTCTGCTCTCTCTCTCTCTCTCTCTCCACCTTCAGCTGCAGCACCTAGTGAGCGATGAGGTTTGTCTGCAGGTAGTTGATCTTTACCTGGCAGAGAGGAAGCGAGGAGCAGCAGGAGGGAACCTTTCCTCACAGTGCGTCAGAGCAGCTTGGGAAACCAGCTACCAGTGGAAGGCTGAGAGAGTCATGTCTGAGGAGAACTGCTTTAAGGTGAGAACAGTGCTATTCACAAAGGAAACACATTTTACTTTTCTTTTTTTTTTTTTCAATATCACTGTTCTCCATTTTGTCTTCTTTGGCTGTGACCAACTATTTTCTTTCTAGTAACGAAATAAACTGTTAAGTATAAATGTTTAGGAGTATTTCAATGGGTTCTTTATAAATCCCCCTTAATAAAATTAAATTTCCAGTTTTCTGGAAATATTTGCTACCTATAAAATCTTCCTACCTTCCTAACTGTGCATGGGCACAACAAGAGTTTCCCAAGTGTACACAGCCTATAACTTTCTGCTACCAGACCAGTATACACGTTTAGTATACTGTATCAATTACTCATTTTAAGTAGGAATATTAACAGTCTGTAGCCCTGTCCTCCAGGGGGCGCTACATAAACAGACATAGCTATTCATAGCAGTGTTTCCCAAACTTTTTGCTCCACGGACTGATTAAATATCTTGTACTACTTTCACGGACCGGTTGTTAAGTTGTGGCAGATAAATACCCTTTAATAAAAAATATTTCTGGTGTTCTGAAATATTTTCCTACCTATAAAATCTTCCTACCCAAATTAACTGTGCATGGGCACAACAAGGATTTCTCAAGTGCACACAGCTTATAATTTGGATGGGGACCAATGATCTATGTGGATCTGTAAAGCCTGGCCATTGCGTTTGTTTTTATCAACCACAAGAGGGCAGCACAACGCATGATAACGTTCAGTAATAGAATCAAAACCACTTTTTTTTTTATAAAACAGTATATGTAAAATAGCTCTGAAGTCTTGATTAATGTTACAGATGTTTTATTCAGCAGCATTTGTATTTAAAAAAAGACAAATATTTTGAAATCTGAAATGACAAATATTCCAGACTGTTGTTTTGATAGATTTCAATTTACTCGTGTTTCTCGACTATCAGGTGATGTTCCTCCAAAATAAGGGTGAGGTGACGATGACCATCGAGCTGCTGGACACAGAGGAGGCTCAGGCTGATGATCCTTTAGACGTACAGGTAAGACAACACTTTTCCAAATGTATTGTCTCATGAAAGACAACTAAACATGAGTGATGTAAGTGAGTAAACTCTGTCGTCCTTGTTGTGTCAGTGTCTGTCCAGCTACATGGAGCAGTTTGTTGGAACAGAGTCCAGTCTGTGCTCACAGGCCGAAGGATACTTCTTCAAACCCGTCTTTCTGCCCAGGTGAGACATCTTGACTTTTAATAAACTGACTTATGTCCGTGTGCCCACTGGCAGTTGTTGGTTTGAATTCAAAGACGGGAGTGACAGTTCCTTTTGTTTCTTTACTCAGGAACCTGCGGCGTTTCCGCCGCTGGCAGGTTCGGCAGGTGGAGGCCATGCGCTGCAGGAGGGAGTGGCACCGCAAGCTGGGCGTAGAAAACGCTGGCAGTTTGGATTGTCGCTTCAAACTCAACACCCACAAGATGGTGTTTGTCATGAACTCTGAGGATTACATGTACAGAAGAGGAGCACTGGTCAAAGCCAGGAAGGTAGAGTGGAGAGTGTGTATTTTTATTCATTCTATTAAGGTGATATAGAAGACAGGCGGGGGGAGGTGGAAATTGGTGACTCACTGTGGCAAACCCCTGAATAAAAAAGGACAAGGCAGAGGAAAAAGAAGAAGGTGATATGTCTCTCTGTTTTTGGCTGTGAAATAATATTCTGCATACACATTTATCTAGGGTTTACAGGACAGGTGTGAGACCAGCCATAGGAATAGGCAGAAGACAAGAGACAGAGCTGGAGGTGGAGGAGTTAAAAGATGCTGAGATTCTCTTTAGGAGAGACAAGGATGGACAGGATCAGGAATGAGGTGATTAGAGGGACAAGACAGATTGAGATGGTTTGGACATGTTCAGAGGAGGGACAGTGGAGACAGTGGTAGAAGAATGATCCTAGAGATGGAGCTACCAGGGAGGAGACAAAGAGGAGATTGATGGATGCAGTGAGGGAGGACATGGAGGTAGTTGGAGTCAGAGTATAAGGGCAGGGGGAGGTGGAAATTATTGTCTCTCTGTGGCAGCCCTTGAAAAAGGGACAAGCTTAAAGAAAAAGTCTTCCTCTTCCATGTCTACAGCAGTGTTTTCTGTCTTTCCAGTCACAGCACAAAGTGGCAGCGAACCAGCACGGACGCTTCGACAAGTGGCACCAGGACTGGCTGTCCAATCACGTCACAGCTACGGCTGAGCGCTCGGTGCAGAACTGGCTGATGGGTGAGGACGAGGAGGACATGATCCCCTGCAAGACCACCTGCTTGTCCACTGAAGTGAAAGGGCAGACGGTCAACAGATACCAGGTTCATTACAGTGGTAGCAAAGCACCGGCCTCACCGTGAGGCGCGCATTAAGAAGGACATGCAGTACAAGACACACAGGTGCAGGCATGGACTGACTGGACGTTCACACACGAAACAATAAAAAAACAAACAAAACAGCTGCAGTTACACTCCTCGTCCCGTCCTCACAACATGTCGCTCACTTATTTTTACTCATGGACGAAGAAACTGGCAAAATAAACTCAGCAGGTCACTGGACGAGTGCTCGCAGAGTGTGATGATGAAGATGGAGAAGTTAGGACCAAGACAGACAGACAGTGCAGTGACCAGAAGGTGACCCTGGTCCACAGGGACGAGCTGGACAGGACAGCACAAACGGGTCACCCTCATCGTTACTCTTGACCCCCTCTGGTGGCACACAACGACAGAGACGGTTGTTGAGCGTGAGGGTCAGAGTTACCTAATCAGGTGAGGAATGAGGAAATGCTGAAAATGGTTTCAGAAATGTGAATGTCTGTTTTTTTCTTTTTCATTTTTTTTTTTCCAAGTCAAGTGTAGTTTTTAGCTTCTAAACCCAGAGAGCCTTCTGCTTGTTGTTTGGTTATTGCGTGTTTATATGGAACGACAAAGGTTAAATGTGTGTATGTATGTGTATCCTACTCCTTTTTTCCTCTGTCCGTCTGTCCGGCCAGATTATTGCATCCTAAACTGTACGTGCATTTATACAACAGGGATCATGCGTTTCCACACATACATCTACTTGAGTTGATGAACTCATCTGAAGTTAAAATGGTTCCTTACCATTATTGCCAACTGTTGGTGTTTGCAGTTTCTTTCTTTTTTCGTACCTTACGTCAATTCTTCTTTTTTTTTTTTTTTTTGTGTTGTAGCGAAACAAGTTATCACCGGGGAAACCAGGAGTTCTTCATTTGTAATTGGTTTATTAATAATGAAGCCGTCAATATATGTATCATGTTCATGATTTCACCAAATGTTTACTTTGAATCGTCTTTTTTTTCATACTGACATTGAAAATAAAAAACAGAATATCAGTGTTAAAATAGAATGTATAACATTTATCCTGTATCAGTTATCATAAAATAAACAACACAGTTGTGTCCTTCGTAGACCTTGACTGGAAGGTTTCAATGGTTCAGACAAACACACAGGGTTTCTGAGGACGTACAGTGGTGCGAATGTACTCTGACTCAGATTTTTTATCCGAAGAAAATCAGGTAGATCGGCAAAATCAGCCATGCCATACATTACAGTCAGTTCTGTTTTTAGTTGGAGAAAATCAAACAAGATAACATTGCCAGAATCCCGGGAGAGCTTATCGAGTCACGGTACACGTACGTGTTGCCTTCTACGTAGGGCCAGCTAGAAGGCCCTGACGTTGCAATCAGGTGAGATGATTGGTCTGAGTGCTGTGAACTGAACGGACTGTGTCCATTCACTTACAGCGGGCAGAACCTTCACTCTTGATTCTGAAGGCTTTGGCAGATTTCATGGAACACTAGCTAGCTGAAATATTATTGGATAAAAAGTTTATATCTAACTGTTTAAATGTAAGACTCTTGCATTAATATAGACAACTTTTTTATAGTATTAAATTAATTAAAATAAAATGATGGCAGTGGTGGCCTAGTGGTTAAGGAAGCGGACATGGGTCCGCAAGGTCCCCGGTTCGAATCCACCAGCTGCCAGGTTGCCGCTGAGGTGCTCTTAGCATAGCACCGTCCCAACCCACATCACTTCTTGTGGGCTCACCACCCACAGGAAGGCTCACAATATGGTGCTATGTAATTTGGGTGGCGCCAACTGCCCCTGGTGCCACCCCTGCGACCCGGCAACGGACAAGCAGAAGAAGATGAATGAATGAATGAATAAAATTATGAATATATGGGTTTGTATGAGTATGTTGAGGCCAGCAGAGAAGGCTTTGCTGGCCCTTACGTCCCACCGCTGGTCAGTAGTAATTTTATAACATATTTTATAAGTGGGACAGAACAAAGAAAAAAGTTCATTTAAAAAAAAAAATCCCGGCTCTCCAGACATGATGGAATTAAGAATAATTGAGGTAAAATTAAACTATTTTACTGCTCTTCAAGGATTGTCAAAGTGAATTCAAGTAAATCAACCAAAAAGGTACATTAATGCAGTGAGCTGGTTAAGTCTGTAAAAAAAACAAACTGTAAAAATCAGAATAAAGAGTCGAGAGGCAGAATGGCTTTTAAAAATAACTATGGTTTATAAAACCCAAATATGACAGAATCACCAAAGTGTGTACAGAAATACAAATACCATTAGGAAAACCATTTGTCATACATGACATAACATGATGAACAAACTACGATGTAAAAGCAAGTCACAGAGGAGCAGGATTGTTTTGACTGTGAGACAATTTTCTTTCTCTATGTCTCTTGACATTTATCCACAATGCATTTTGTGTATTTTGTCTTGTATCAAAGAGAGACATCCATCTACTAAACTACATGTACTATTCAGTTGACTAAGAGAGGCTACAAACACGTGGAAAGAGGAAAAGCAGGAATATACAGACAACAACCACTTCAATGTCAAAAGTCTTTCAGCGAGCAGTAAAAACAGAAATGAGCTTGTTGAGAAATATAATTTTTTTTGTGTGTGTTTTTAGGGCTCAACACTTTCGGACTTCAACTATCAACAATCCAACAGAAACTGTACACGATAACCCTGTTTTTGTGACCATCTGCAGGTTTCACATACTGTGAATGTGGGAACAGATAAACAGCCACAGAAAATGCTGAGTAGAAATGTCACAGCAGATCCCAGATCAGTTGGACTGTGACTTTTGTTTGCGTACAGTATATATATATGTAGTTATATATATATATATATATATATATATATACTGTCCTGACAGAGGTGGGTTCCTCTTCCCATTTACAGTATGTCAAAGTGCTTCTGTCTGCAGAGACGGTTTACCACCAAGGATGTAACAACCACAGTATTTGGCATGCACATTCACAAATGTACAAACAGGATTACAGCTTCAGAACCTTCTCTGAAACCAACAGACCCCAGACCTCGACCCCGGTGATGAGTGAGCGACAGATACAGCAGTACAACTTCCATTTTTTTTAATCATTATATAAACACACTTTGGACATCTTTACAAATGAGAGAGTGCAGCAGTGGCTCCTCATCATCTACAAAATACTGCTTGTCTCGGAGCAAAAATGGCAACATATGAACCCCGTCATCGTCGAGTGGCTCCGATGATCGGCGAATATACAACGTCATGTCCAATAAATTAACATCTATGTACAATGTGGAACAGAAAGCAGCATGCAGGCGAGACGATAGAGACTCCATACAAAACTATCTGGTGCAGTGACGTCTGTAGAGTCTGTACGTGTTATGGTTCTCATGTCTATGTACAGGTTATGGCAGGTGTCCAGTGTCTTTATAGAGATGCTTCCCATCATTACATATAAACACATAGTACCTTCTATCTTTCTACTTCACATTTCTACACGTAAAGTCTTCAGGTTCTCTGGTCTAAGTGGGAAAAAAAAACCTCTCCTGAGGCGTCACCTCAGGATGTGAGATCAGCAGAGGGAGGAGGTACAGGAAGTGGGATGAAGGGGCGGGAGCTGCACAGCAGCAGCATCAACATCATTTTAAATTGATAAAAAGTAGTTCAAAGTGTAAGAGCAGTCTGACGGTCTGATCAGGTTTTTAGTTTTTTAACCATCAGTGGATTTTATTTTATTTTTTAATAGAAAAATGGGAAAAATCGAGTAAGGCAGTTCATACAACTGTTCATCAAGTTAAGCCTTGACTCAGTAAAGTCATGATGTGAGCTGCAAGAAAATGTCGACGACTACAAACGCTACCTGTCAAAGGCTCGTCACCACTTTTATTCTTTTAATTTCCATCGATCTCTTAAATCAAGTTGTTTTTTTTTGTCTCGTTTCACAAGTTCTGAGTGTAATAAAAAAAAACATGACATGACATTTATAAAGTCTTAGATTTTGGAATCCAAAATTACTCCAAAAAGTACTAAGTTAAAAAAAACATTACAAAGAGCCTCTCCAACATGGTTTGTTATAAAACTGACCAGTTGGATGGCAGTGTCCAGAAATCAGTAGAAAGAACTTTTACTGTAGGAAAACAATGTGTTTAATTCTGACAAAAGACTTATTTAATGAAGGGCACTTGTTAACGACAACGCCCCCTTCAGGTGGTCATCCCACCTGAACTCATTAGCTAACAGGAACTACTAGACTCTGTTCTCAACCAAAATGGCTGCTGGCAGCTGCAATTGTAAGTAAAAACTTTGTGTTTTTATCGTAAAAAAAATGTCCTGACTTTTCTTGACTCTTCTACAAACTTTCATCAAACCATGGCTGGTGAAGCAGATTGGACAGTAGTTAGCTCTGCTGTTAAAGCTAGCACAAATACAACACAACTGGAGGCGGCCATCTTGTTTCCTGATGGCAGAAATACAACACACTGAGTTTGTCTACTTTTCTATAGTACTACACTGACAGAAATACTACACTATTTCAAACACTTGCAGTCCCTACAGGATGTCAGGCTGTTTCTTAAAACAGTCTGAACAAACACAGAAAAACCCTGCAGGCTTTTGGGTTTCGTTACGTTTGACACATTATGTTGGACGGCCTTGTGGACGAAGCTGGCGCTGCTACAAAAACACATTCATCAAAACAAGGCTTCTGTAGTTAATGCAAGGAATAGCAAAATGCACATCGAACCGACCGAAGCAACCAGGGCCGTAAGATCACGTGGAAACACTAACGTAGGGATTCACAGGGAGTTTTTGATCAATTTTCGGGGACTATTTCAGACACAAGACTTGTTATTAAAAGTTTGGCACAGTATTAACCAAGAGAAAACATTCCAAACATTATAAAATACATTAAAAATCATCCTACTAGTCTGACTAGTATAAACAACACACGTAGAAGTACTGAGCGACTACAACAGAGTACTACCGTAATGATGCACATCGATCATATTAAATATACATGTTACAAAGTAACTTCACAGACTTCTCTCCCGCTTTGTGGATTAAAACGCACTTTTCCTGCAAGTGCCTCTGCAAAGACTGTGATTCTACACTGAGGTAAAAACGACCGGCAAAAAAAAAAGAAGTAGTAGAAAAAGAACCAACAGGTTTGGGTTGGGTTTGATATGCTGTGTTGCTTCTGCAGAGTCTATTGTCCGTTACCTCCACCTTGTGGATCCCGGTGGAGTTACAGTGGGTGTGCAAACAGTCGATTTCCCAGAAAAAATAAAAAGATATATATAAGGCAAATTTAAAGAAATAAAAAAAAAAAGTCCCAAGATAAACAGCACTTACAGAAAGGTCTGAGAGGAGGCTAATCTCAGGGCAGTGTGGTCTGTGTCAGCACTTTACCGTAACGTCCGTCCTTTCACAAAATGACACTGTGTTTGTGCTTCAGAAGATGTATCTACGTACCTCTGTATGTGTGTGTGTGTGTGTGTGTGTGCTATACTTATACAGACCGTGTTCAGGTCAACAGTCTGGCTGAGTTAAAGGTTTTTACACTGAGGTTAATTATTCATACGCAGAGAAACAGCTGCAGCAGTGAGTGTTAAGGCTGAGAGTTAGTGACTGAGGTCTGTATAAGTATAGAACTGCATGACTTTAAGTGTGTGTGTGTGTGTGTGCGTAGGTGTGTGTGTTTATGCATGGTTGGTGGGCTCAGCTGAAGGCCTCGTCATCCGTGTCTTCAATGAGGACCTTTGTGTCCTTTTTCGATCTAGAAGACAAAGAAGATATGTAGAATATATGATAAGAAGCATTTAATTCAGTTTTTGTTCCAACCAGGAGGCAAGAAACATCTGGCCCACTGACTGGAACTCAATTTGGGACATATTTTCAATATATTTTGGTCTAAGGAGTCATTTTTTCTCTGTACTTTTTGTATTTATGGATACTCCAGAGGGATTAATAAAGTTCTATTTATCTATCTATCTATCTATCTATCTATCTATCTATCCATCTATCCATCCATCTGTCCGCCTGTCTATCTTTCTCTATATCCATCTATATATTTATTTATCTGTCTGTTTGTCTAATTCAGTTTCCAGTGTAATAAAATTACATTACAAAAGACATTACATTTCCTATATAAATGTAAAAGTATTTTAATTGATGATAAACTATGTATGATTTATATGTTACATGTAGTATTAATAAAAACAAATACAAACCAACTATTTTCACTACAACGTAAACACAGCGCCTTACTGTGATGTGGACAGTAGAGGGCGCCGCAGTGACAGGCTGTGGGATCTCTTCCAGGTCTTTTTGCCTGAGCGGTTCCGGACACCGTCCTCCTGGTCCATCATCTGCTCCAGCAGTGTCTGGTCGTCGGCGTTGAGCGGAGCCACGGAGATGTCCCTGACCGCCCGGAACTCACCACAGTTGTTCAGGTGTTCGTTCTCCAGGCGGAAGAAGTTCCACACGAACCGCCTGCGGACGAGGTAAGAAACCGAGAAGTTACGACAGCGACAAATGTTTTATGTTAAAAACCACCTGACGTCACATGGTATAGGACCGTAAGGGGAACGACGTAAAATGGCTAATTTTTACTTTACTGTTATAATGTAATAAGTAATAAGACAATTTGTACTTTTTCATGAGAAAAAAAAAACTTTATTTTTGGGCTTTTCTGTTTTTTGACGAGCCGGTCTCGAGATGACTGTGCTAACAGATGGAAAATTCTAGAAGTTTCCGGTAGACTCCAATTTAGTGTGTCTTGGGCTTTGTTAAACCGTGATAGGGTGATGATTCTTTAAAATAAGTTTATGATTATGACAACTTTTGGTTGTGATATATTTTTAATGTCTATTTATATCGGTATATAAATGTCTGCCCTCTACTGGTAAATAGACCAAAAAGGAAACAATTCACTGGATTTTGCATCTCTTACCGGATAGTTACCGTTCAAAATAATAGTAGTTATATTATTAATATAATAATGTTTGGTTTTCACTTTGGCCCAGAGTCAATGTCTCTGTCATTGGTGCGAAACACCATCCTGGGAGGTTTGAATCCTGGTTTGGGCGGATGGCTTCCTCTAGGCTTACCACCTGGAGGAAGGATCATGAGAGACTGGTGTGGTGCATTAAAATTTGAATATTGAAACTAATTTTGGGTAGCAAATATTTTTGCTACAAGATTCTAACTTTTTATACCGGTCTGGTAGCAGAAAGTTATAGGCTGTGGGCTCTTGAGAAATCCTTGTTGTGCCCATGCACAGTTAATTCGGGGAGGAAGATTTTATAGGTAGGAAAATATTTTAGAACACCAGAAATTAAATTTTATTAAAGGGTATTTATCTGCCGCAACTTAACGACCAGTCCATGAAAATAGTACGAGACATAAACCGACCCGTGGCGCAAAAAAGGTTGGGGAACACTGTACCACATGACATTGACCCACCTGAAGACCTCCAGAGGAGCTAGCACTGTGGCTACGATGTCACCAACAGAGTGGATCTTGGTCATAGTGACCAGAGAGAGCTGGATGGTCCAGGCAAAACGCAGGATGACATCCTCCAGGATGGCACAGTAGTAATATGCCTGGAAGAGAAGTTGGGCTTCCATTAATGTCTGAAGGATGAAGATGTGGCTCAAGCCTCTGCTTCATGAGAACTTCAAGAAAGTTTGGCTTTGATGGAAAGTTCTGAGAAGAGCCTTCAAAGACAGCATCGTTACCAGGAAGCCTGTGGAGGTCTCACCTTGTGTGGATAAACGATTTCTTCTCTGAGGAAGGTGTTTTCTCCAGCTCCACGGTCAAACAGGCCCCAGTCCATACGCAGATCCCAGATCAGTGTGTACAGAGAACTGATGATGGAGAACACGATCAGCATGTAGAAGAACATGTCGGCGTCGGTGTGACCTTGTTCTGGAAGAAACAAACAACAAACATTCATCAGACAAACATCAGACATTCAGAATGATATACAACATATACAATACTTTTATTGTTATATTGTAATTAGCATATATGTCCCTTTTTATAGAGATTGAAAAAAATAAATAAATAAAAACATAAAAATACACATAACTAAAACACAGCAAAAACACAGAAAAACATGAACCCATAGGGATACAGGTTATCTAAAATATACATAATCCAAATCTGGTCTACGTGATATTATATATTCTGTCCACTTCTTCTGTCCTGAAACAAATCTTTATTGTAGTCGATATCTGCTGTTAAACTTCCCATTCATTATATTTCCATTGTAGGATTAATGCACATGTTCAATGTTGGAGTCTCATGTGAGAGTCATCTTCTTGTTAGTCTTTTTTCTCCTGCCACAAGCAAAAAATTGTATTTATTTTGACCATCATTTAGGGACAAGTCCAAAAAATAGAACTTTTCTGTCTCGAGGCAGGTGATTCCCAAAGAACCTCTTGAACTGCTTTGTGTCTTTCCTCCCTGTGAGCCTTGGTGACC
>JAFBJS010005966.1:12241-23167 GCA_016785265.1 Paraplagusia blochii | reverse complement strand
CCTACTATGACGATAAAGGTCCTTCTTCTTGCCCATCTTGGTTGAAAATGGTAGCCTGCTTAATAATGTGGACCAACCTTCTTTAGTACCGTATTTTTCGGACTATAAGTCGCTGTTTTTTTTTCATAGTTTGGCCATGGGTGCGACTTATAATCTGGAGCGACTTATGTGTGAAAAATTACCATTACCATGATACACATTACCATCCATGAGTTTAAACTGACAAATAAATAAATCTTACCATACCACTGTTGAACACTTTTTGCATATGTATATTAGGCAATGAGGTTTGTGTTGGCCAAAGATAAATATAGCCACTATGAAAACATGGGAATATTTGCTGGGCAATGGGAAGGCTGAAATCCAACAGCAGGTAGCTTCAATCCTTTTGTTTTTTTACTGTAGAGGGTATCTTTTGTACTTGTTCAAGGTCTTCAACTCACTTATGTTTTACAGTGTATGTATATCTGTCTCTTTAAGTGGGTGGAAAGCGACTACTCCACTCAGTGGTGCTATGAGAACTTCATACAGTTCCGTTCCCTGAAAAGAGCCCGTGATGTCAGAGACCAATTAGAGGGCCTGATGAGTCGCATGGAGGTGGAGGTAGTCACCTGCAATGGAGACAACGTGTCTGTTTGCAAGGTCAGTACCAATGCAGGTGTCGTGTTAATTGATTGACTTCTGTCAATCCTTTGGGAAATTATGCCTCTGCATTTAACCCATCACCACAGTGAGCAGGGGGCTGCTGGCTGAGCCGGGAAGCAGTGTAGGGGGACGACGCTCATGGCACATCAGTGGTAACTTGGCAGTTGGGGGATTCAAACCGGGGGCCTTGCGAACCCAAGTCCGCTTCCATAACCGTTAGGCCACCAACTGCCCCCAAAGATGTATAAAAAAAAAAAAAAAATTCCACAATTAAAATTTGTGGCAGTGGTGTCCTAGTGGTTAAGGAAGCGGACTTGGGTACGCAAGGTCCCCGGTTCGAATCCACCAGCTGCCAAGTTGCCACTGAGGTGCTCTGAGCATAGCACCGTCCCAACCCACATCACTTCTTGTGGGCTCACCACCCACAGGAAGGCTCACATTATGGTGCAATGTGATTTGGGTGGCGTCAACTGCCCCTGGCGCCACCCCTGCGACCCGGCAACGGACAAGCAGAAGATGATGAATGAACAATTAAAATTCAATGTAGTTTGTGGACTTCTTCCTCCTTCCTTGATTTGTGTATGATTGATGAATTACCATTTGGAGGCAGGGTTTTTTAAAGGACATTTATTTTATTTTCATATGAGGACCATAGACCAGTAGTAACAATAATGAAAAAATAACTTGAAATAATTTCCTGTATGGGTTAACACAGTGATAATGAGTTAAGTCTGTCGTATTCATGTGCCTGAGAATGTTGAATTTTTCTGTCTGCTTTCCAGGCAGTGACAGCAGGATATTTTTATCACACTGCACGACTTAGCAAAGGAGGCTACAAGACAGTGAAGCACCAGCAGACAGTGTTTGTCCATCCCAACAGCTCTCTGTTTGAAGACCAGCCACGCTGGCTGATCTACCACGAACTGGTCTTCACAACCAAAGAGTTCATGAGACAGGTTTGACTCCTACACACTGTACGTCAAATATGTTTGTTACAGAAGGCTGGATGTCAGTGCATTTGAATTTCATTGGTCGTCAAGATGTTATTTATTCATATTTGATGGCAAAATCTTGAGATTTTTCATGATTCCGTATGCGATTCTCCACATATTTTATGAAACCATAAATTGAATGAAAAAAAATGAAACCATTCATTTTTTTGTCCTATATCATTTTGTCCTATTTTACCATTCACTAAGTCACTTGTTTAATACTTTTTCAAATATAAAACGTACGGCAAATTCCATTCAAACATTTCATGGCAAATAATAGTAGGTATATCAAATTATTCTTAGTCTGTTTAAGCACAGAATGACAGTGGAATTATAATGAATTATATGTGTGATTATTTAATTAAGAAAAGGTAATCATTTATCATTGGTCATCCATATTATGTAAACGCAAATACACACACGTATATTCATTACATATGTATGTACACTAATAAACTTGTGCACATACATGCACACATATACATACAGCCAATCTTACAACTTGCGCATCGTGAAGCACATACAGTGTATACATACATCGGTAACATATACTCGTAGTATAATATGTGCATGTGTATATTAAATAAGTGGTGAGAAAAGGAGGAAGAGGCTTGGCACAATAAGTAACAATATGAATCAAAAAGATTAAAGCTTTTTCCCTCATTATGTTGTGTTGCCACAGACAATGGCTGTGGCACTAACTCTAGAAGTCTGAGGGAGTGCTATAAAGTGCTATAAAGTTATCTATATATGTTCATTGACATTCTGTTTCTGTTTCTGTCTTTCTTTGCAGGTAACTGAAATAGAAGGCAACTGGCTGTTAGAAGTCGCTCCTCATTACTTTAAGAACAGAGAGACGTAGGACAGCAGCAGCAAGAAGACGCCTTGGAAACGTGGTTATCGTTGTTTGGAGTTTGTTTAATATGTTTTTAACTAAGTTATGTTTTGAATAATTTCAATAAAAGGTTGCAGAGGACTGGTATATCTGACCTCTTTTTTTGGGTTATTAAGATATTGAATTTCCTGAATCATGCAGTGGCAACTGCCTGTGTCTTCTTCAGGGGTTGGCACAGCGAGTTAACATTTTACATCTTACCTTGTCCTCTGTGTCTTCTACTGTAACTCCCAACTACATGTCCTCCCTCACTGCATCCATAAATCTCTTTGACCTTCCTCTTGTCTCCTACCTGGAAGTTCCATCTCTAGCATTCTTCTACCAATATAACCTCTGTTTCTTCTCATGTCCAAACCATCTTAGTCTAGCTTGTCTAGTTTTTTTTTTCTCCAAACACTCTTGTCTGTTGTTCCTCTCTGATCCTGTCCATCCTTGTCACCCCTAAACATCTCAGCATCTTAAGCTCTGCCTCCTCTTCTACCTATTCCTAGTGTCACTAAACCGTACATCATGGCTGGTCTCACAACTGTCCTGTAAACCGTTCCCTTCAACTTAGTTGACACTAAAATTTAGTGTTATTTGTAAATGGTGCGGAAATTTCCAAAAACAGTCACTTGCCCTATAAAGGGTTAATGTGTTTTCAAAGTAAAGTAACTAGTTACTTTTATAATTTGGTAACTAGTAACGTAACTAGTTACATTTTCACAGCAGTGACTAGTAAAGTAACAAGTAACTTGCCCAACACTGGTCATAACAGTTAATGTCATAACCAGTTCCTGCGGCTGAGGAAAATAAAAAGAATCAATGTCTGTTTTATAATCATCAAATTTTCTCCTACCAAAATAAGAGAGAACACCCATTGTTCTCTTCAAACCCATCTGTCCAAACCCACGTCTGAAGTATCATCTCAGCAACACAATCAGATTCGTCCTGAAAAGACGGCCTCAGCGTGGAGTCGTGCCGCCAGTCAAGGGGAAGGTTTTAAAAAAAGGTCACGGAACATTTTCTGCAGGAACACAGTGTTTCTCAAACCCATCTGGGTCGGAATTGTATATATTTATTAGTCAGAGAACGTGAGGGAGCTGCCAATGGGACAACAGGGGGCCGGGGACGGAGACGTAGGGGACGGTGACACCACAAAAAGGCATGAAAACGTGACCGGGGGCTTCGTGATTGTTGTATGTGTGGGTGTAATGGCAGGGACATTCCGTCCCTGAGGGGACACTGCTGCAGTCAGAGGGTTTTATCAACGCCACAAAAATGAGTTGAGATGTTGATTAAAGAACAGGACTTGTTGACACGAGAGATCAGGAAATAAATTGAATAAATAAATTGAAATGAAGCAGTAAAAGCAGTTTTGTGATGCTTCATCTGGGTTTAATGGTCTCCATGACAACCATAGTTCACTGACAGAGGACAATTGAGATGGGAAATACTTCCGGCCTCCCATTGACGCGCTCTGGCCACTAGATGGAGCTGCAGATCCACGTCAAAGCAACCACAGAGTCGTTCTGGAGTGGATTTCGTTTAATTGAATACTTTTAATACAATACAAATCCTGTGAGTTGAAGCACAGTTTACAGAGAAACAGTAAATCAACGACATGTTAAACGCAAAGTTATTTATATTTTATTCCTTTCTATTCACAAGATTTTTTTATTATTTTCTTTCGATAAAATCTTCATTTTTTTCCTTCAACACTGACAAAACAAGTCATTACTCTGCAGTAAAATCTGTGGAAAAAGGTTATTAATTTATAAATAAATTATATAAGAGTTTTTTTTTTTTTTACAATGCTAAAGTTATAGGTTTTTATACGTACAGATTTCTTAGTAACAATTCCAAATTCTGATTCCAGTGACGACAGTTTGAACATGAAATGACTGGAAAGAAAAGAAATAAACCTTTTAAGACAAAAAATACTCAAGAATACTTTAGATTATGATGAAGTTAAAGTTGTATTTCTATTTACAGCAACAAAACATAGAATCTGTGACACAAAAGGAGTTGAAATGACAGAAAACACCTACTAAAAAATGAAAAACCACCAAGACGTTCAGCTGAAGAACATGTTTCGGAGAAGATATTTGGAGACAAGACCCTCAAGGAGGAGGACGAGGAGAAGAAGAAGAAGAGGAGACAGTACAGAAGGTAGAGAGACGAGCAGCTGTGGTGGCCCCTGAAGGCAACATCGAACCAAGGTAGAATAATGTTGGTGAGAATCATCTGAGTGATGAAGATGGTTCACCGAGTTTGATTGTTAGGAGAAGAAAATCTCTGTCCAATGTTACAAGGACGGTACGAATGTGAACGGTGGCTCAACGGCGCCATCTGCGTAACTGCTTCCCTAGGTAATTTTATACGTCTAGAGTTGGAACTGACAGTTGAACAGATTTGTTAATAATTCTGAAAAAAAAACAGTGGCACAAAACATCTTCCTGGTCTGAACGACTGACTCTGATTGGTTGGTTGATTTGCTAAATCTACCAATCAGGTGCAGTGACTGTTTATTCCCGCATAAACCCATCCAATAACAACCTCAATTAACCAATACTTTCTCAAAATTCAGTGTGTATCCTTGCAGTAGTTCGTGGAAAAGCAAACGTAAGAGTCAAAATACAAAATACAAAGCAGTGATGCCTTCACTGTCCTAGGAAAAAGGCTGCAAGTTCGACCACAAAGAGAGAAACAAAACAACAATGATCATCATCAGACAAATGCGTCAAGAAAACAGCTGACACAATAGAGAGAGACAAAAGTCACGTGGGTAAGTATTTTGGCATCATTAAATGGATTTAGGCGATTCAGGATTGCATACGGTAGAGGGCGCTATTGGCTAGTTTTGTGGCCAAACCTTAGGAAATGAATGAAACAAGTGACTTTTTGTAATGAAATCCTTGTTCTTGAAGCTATAAATAGATGTGTGTGTTTGTGTGTTGTTGTTGTTGTTGTGTGTAAAGTACATGCTTGTGTATTTGCAGGCATGTAGATGTAGATATTATGTTACATTCACAGTTGCAGAGGGAAGAGTGGAGTCTGAGGAGGGGGGGAGAGAGAGGACATGTCCTCTGTATCAACACTGAAACATCACTGATTTATTAAACACAGAACCTGTTCAGTCCCTCTGTCTCTCTGTCTCACACACACAGACACACACATACACACACTATCAGGTGGAGGTCTACGAGTGGCAGCAGCCCATGGTCCTCATCTCCTTGTCCACGTACTGCTGCAGCTCAAACTTGGGCTGATCTGGTTCCTTCATGGTCCTGTGCTTCAGTTCTCTGAAAACACACACAAACACACACACAGAGAGAGAGAGAGAGAAAAAAACCACACACAGCTGCGTAAAATTCTCAGGTTTCCAATGTTCCGACGGTCCCTGAACTACACACTACATCGGGGCCATTATCACAGGTCCAGCTGTAAAAGCCTTATTATTTTGTCCTGTTTTTTTTATTTATTTATTTATTTACTTTGAGACAAATGAGGCCGACAGCCTGATGCTGTGAGGGACATGGACACAGAGGGACAGATCAGAGGTGATGGAGGCAGATGAAAGAGCAGAGACGCTGTTCTGGTTCTTTGTGTCAGACTGGTGTCGGTTCTATTCTTGGCGGCGGCGGTCGACCAGCCTGTTACCATAACTATCACAGACAGCCTTTAAATGTGAACCAGCTCCTACACAGGCTGATGGACTGTCCTCAGTCCAGGTCCAACAGCAGGATCATCATTAGTACGTTTATCCAGACGCCAAAACCCTGACCTCAGTTGACCCGCTTCTAATGAGCCGCAGGAAACAAACAGGTTGAAGAGACAGTTGTCTTCTGATCTGCTCATTTGTGTCTCCTGTACAGTTATTAACTACAGGGCAAAGACTGAACCGACACTAAGTCAAAACCAGGGAGACAACAAGTCAAAAATCCACAACATGGGACAACTTATAATTTGAGTCTTCTCCTTTTGGCTTGTCCCTTTTTCAGGGGTTGCAAAATTTTCCACCTCCATGTCCTCCCTCACTGCATCCATCAATCTCCTCTTCATCTCCTACCTGGTAGCTCCATCTCTAGGATCATTCTTCTACCAATGTGTCCACTGTCCCTCCTCTGAACATGTCCAAACCATCTCAATCTGTCTCTCTAGCTTTTTCTCCAAATCTTCCTGTCTGTTTGTCCCTCTAATCACCTCATTCCTGATCCTGTCCATCCTTGTCTCTCCTAAAGAGAACCTCAGCATCTTTAACTCCTCCACCTCCAGCTCTGTCTCCTGTCTTCTGTCTATTCCTAGTGTCTCTAATCCATTAATCACAGCTGGTCTCACCACTGTCCTGTAAACCTGTCCCTCCACCTTAGCTGACTCTCTTCTATCTCAGATCACTCCTGACTCTTTTCTCCAGTTGTTCCATCCTGACTCCACNTCCACTGCTCTGAACAGTTGATCCTCAGTATCTAAACTCCTCCACCTTCTCCACCTCTGCTCCTTGTAACCTCACCATTCCACTGTTCTCCCTTTCATTCACACACACCTACTCTGTCTTGCTACAACTGACCTTCATTCCTCTTCTCTCCAGCACAAACCTCCACCTCTCTAGCCCAGTGATTTGAAGATCTAGTGGTTGATCCAGATCTACATTATGGTCACCCTTGGTTTAAACCTTCATCACTGTAATATTACAGTAGTCCTATAACAACATCTACTTTCTCTGACATGAGTGTGACTCACTTGGCCACGGCAGTGAAGGCCAGCTCCACGTTCAGTCCAGATTTAGCGCTCGTCTCCATGAAGGGCACTCCAAACTCCTGCACACAGGGAGACATGGACACGTTTGTCATTTCCTACAAAGTTCTGGGTCAAAACTGTTGCCAAACGGGAGATAAAATATGAGAGAGTTCCAACAAACGCAAGAAAAATCCTAAATAATGGAGATTCGTGGACATTTGACAACTCGTCCCTCACATTGACACCCGTCTATGTCAACAGACAGCACCGCCCATGGACACTGTGTGTCTGTGTGTTTGTGTTGCCTCCGCAGCTGCAGCTCATATTTATTCCAACACGCCTCTCGGAGCTTATCAGGGCGAAGCCACCTGGTAAATGAAGTTAGCGCTTCCTCACACCGACTCCACCGAGTCATTTATTACCAACAATACTGACAATATGTGTCCATGAAAAGGGAATCACACACTAATCAAGACAGGGGGTGGTGTGGAGCAACAGACAGACGGAGGAGAGCAGGTTATTTATCCTTGTTATGTATGGGTGGTGTTCTCACCTTGGCCAGTTTCTCTCCTTCCTCTCGTTTCACCACCCGATCATGTGTGGAGTCGGCCTTGAACACAAAGAACATCAACACCGTTGAATTAAAACTGTCCATCATCGCTTGTCCATCAATTGTTCAATCAAACAAACACCAAGCGATGACGTTTTTATTTCAATAAAAACATTTATCTCATTTATTATGTTATACAATTGACCGATACTTCATGAAATAATTGAAATTATACGTAAAATGTGACAGGTTTGTAACGTATTTTCCTAATGTACAACCAAAGTTGCACCAGCAAAAAGAAAAAACGCATTTAAAAGAACTAAAAATCATACATAAGCTGCTATGGTGCCCTCTAGTGGCTGTTAGTGAGAAAATAACCAATGTCTGAACTTGTATTTTGATACAATTTACAAACCAAGATGATAACCAAACCAAAAGATAATAAAAAAAATCACCACTTGTTTAATTTTGTACAATAAAAGTCCTTTCAAATGGCAACTTTCTAAGATTAAGAAACAAAAACTTCAGAATAAAAGACGTGGTAGTCATGACACTTTTTATTTTTTAGACCATTGGTTCTCATCTGGTCTCACTCAGGGACCCAGATAAATAAATACATTTTATTCAGTAGAGTGGGCCTTTCAAAATAAGAGCTTTTCTTAAATAAAACACATGCTCAACAGATTCACATTATTATTTGGATTTTTGACCAGGTGTTCACGACCCATTCAGAACAGGTCCGCGACCCACTTTTGGGTCAGGACCCACCAGTTGAGAACCACTGTTTTAGACCAAGCATTAGGAGAAAAAAAATATGGAATCACTCCGTTCTAAGGGATGAACAGCCTTTGAAACTGTTGATACCATAATTTCGGTTTTCCTAACGCGATGGGACAAAAAAACATGGGAAAAATGCAAAAAAAAAAAATAATAATCCACCGAATGAGACAAATCCAAAAACACCAGAGATAAAAAGTTTGTCAGTTAGAGGAGAAACTACTCCAAAAAAAAAATCCAAAACTTCTTTTGTCCCAATAAAAGCTGAGTACCACCCAGATTGTGGACTGGAAGTCATAATATAGTTTAACTGGTGGATTACAGCCCATAGGACATAGAAAACTGTCCTCACCAGCTGCTGCTGGACAATCCTGCTGTTTTACAATGTGTTTTCTTGTGATGGACCCAAAAACAGATGGAGTCCATATGGTTGACCTTCAATCTAAACATTAGTTCCGATATTTCGAAGGTTCCCTGGAGGAGTATGAGCTCATCAGTCAGCAGGAGAAAAAAAAAACCTTGAGACATGGATTATTGTCTCCCAAAACTATTTAGTTCTTGCTTTACACACTGAAACTAAAGACCTCGATTTGTGGCATGAGACAGACTGAGACATTTGCCTCCAACCTAATTGAGTTGTAGCTGAAGACACATAAAAGAGCACTTAAACATGAAAAGCCACAAAAACTAATTATTTTTAAAGACCGTCTCGTAAACTTGAACACCAAATCTTTCAGACTTTATTATTTAAGCTTTCTTGTCCCTTTTTCAGGGGTTTCGTCCTTTTCCATCTCCCCCTGTCCTCTCCATCTTCTATTCAAACTCCAACTACCTCCATGTCCTCCCTTACTGCATCCATCAATCTCCTCTTTGTCTCCTACCTGGTAGCTCCATCTCTAGGATCATTCTTCTACCAATGTATCCACTGTCCCTCCTCTGAACATGTCCAAACCATCTGAATCTGTCTTCTCTAGCTGTTTCTCCAAACCGTCCTGTCTGTGTTGTCCCTCTAATCACCTCATTCCTGATCCTGTCCATCCTTGTCTCTCCTAAAGCGAATCTCAGCATCTTAAACTCCTCCACCTCCAGCTCTGTCTCCTGTCTTCTGCCTACTCCTAGTGTCTCTAACCAATGGACCAGTGTATGATGTACTATGTGTCAGTGAGATACTTCGAAAGTCCATTTGTCCAACCGGCGGTCTCACCTTGTTGCCGAGCAGCATGACGACCACGTTCTGTTGCGCATACTCGTGGATCTCCGTCAACCAGGCCTGGGGAGAAACAGAAACCACGTCGAGAGGAGGGTGGAGAGGGGTCAAGACGAACAGGAGTAAGGAGGAGATAAGGAGAGGTGACAGGAGAGATGGATGAATTCAGACAAAAGGGTGGAGGAGTGAGAGGGAGGGAGATAAAGATGGAAAGATCAATTTATTGGACACATTGGCTGCAGTTCTCCTTTTCCTCCACCTCCTCCTCCTCCTGTTGCTCCTTCAGCAGATCCTCTCCTTCACACTCCTTCACCTCTTTACTCTTTCATCTCACTTCAATTACTGGTCACAAGTCTCTTGGCTCTGTGTTTCCTGACTTGGTTAAAAAAGAATTTCTGAAAGGCACAAATAATTCACAAGACCCAGAATCCAGTAAACATCTACTGGCCTCAAGGTACTAGTGGTTGTAGTGTGAGACCTGATTCAGCAACTTCAAACAAATACAATCTTTCATTGAGGACATTGTGTTTCTTTGACATGTGACACTTAAAAAGAACTGAATGATAATCTTCTAAGTCAGTGTTCCCCAACCTTTCTTGCACCACCGACCCGTTAAATGTTTTACAATTAAAACATTCAGAAAGTTTCTGAAGTTTCTAATTCTGAAATATTTTCCTACCTATAAAATCTTCCTACCCAAATTAACTGAACAAGGATTTCTCAAATGCACACTTTCTGCTACTAGACCGGTATAGAAAGTTAGTCAGTAGTTGATAAGTTGTGGCAGATAAATACCCCTTGATAAAATTAAATTTCCGGGGTACTGAAATATTTTCCTACCAATAAAATCTTCCTACCCGAATTAAATCGGCATGCACACAACAAGGATTTCTCATGTTAAGTTGTGGCAGATAAATACCCCTTAATAAAATGAAATTTCCGGTGTTTTGAAATATTTTCCTACCTATAAAATCTTCCTACCCGAATTAAAAAACCTTGTTGTGCCCATGTGTGCATGTGTGGTTTTCCAAATAGTCTATAATTTTCTCCTACCAGACCGGTATAAAAAGTTAGAATCTTGTATCAATGACTCTGCGTCATTTTGAGTTTATTGTTGTTGTCTTCACTGAGAAAATATTTC
>JAFBJS010005966.1:0-12234 GCA_016785265.1 Paraplagusia blochii | reverse complement strand
AGTTTCATTATTGATGATGGAATCCTAGCCATTCTATTGGTCAGTTCTTTTGTTGATATGGGTATGGATCAAGTGGAAGTAATAGACAGATGGCGCCAAAAGGAAACAATAGTTCTCTGCGGCCTGGCATCAATTCACCCACGGACCGGAACGGGTCCACGGCCCAGTGATTGGGAACCGGTGCTCTAATTAACAAAATATTAAAAAAAGCAGAGAGTGTTTGTGTTGTATTACATACATTAACATGTTCTCAATCTGTAATTTCTAACCTCTACAACTATAATCACACTAATATCCATCCAATGAGCTGCAGTGATTTCTATTACAGCTGCTCTACACTCTCATGTTTCTCATTACACAAATAATTAAAGTTGTGCTTATTACATCGCTCTAACAGTCCCACAGCAGCGACTTCTCCACCTAAGTGTGTGTGCGTAATTAAATCTGACTCCAATCAGCTCCCACCACACTGCGCTGCATTCAATATCCCGAAAAGTAGGACTCCAGAACTCAGCCGAGACTGGGACAGAAAAGAAAAACAAAAATGTAAAAATATTCAGCTACGGTGAATTAAAAGTTCGGAATTCATTTTTTTCCAAAATATTAAACAGTTGAATGTTGAAACCTGCACTGATGTATGAATACTTTATGACACAAACTGGTGTGTTGAAGTTTTTTCCTACCCATAAATTTATCCTACCATAGTTAATTGTTCATGTGTACAGCGGACAACACTCACGCTGCTCACGGACATACTTGGCTGCTGGACCGTGAGTTTCTCAGATTTTCAACGACAGTCAAATCATTTTCTTGAAAATGAACAGATGATACTGTGAAGCGCCGTCATTTTTTTGTCGTCATAAACTAGCGTACAACTCAATATGATTTATGGTCCTCACTTTGAACATTTCTGAGATTAAAAAACTGCTGAAATATCCTACAGTGAGCTTGATTACTTTATTTTACCATGTGCTGCATCAGGTATTACACTATCACGTGTGACCAATGATATTTAAGGGTTTTTCTATGAAGCCTTTATTAAGGTGCTACAACCCCCAAATACAGAGAGAAGAAGATTTTGTGCTGGTAGCATATTTCTACAAGGTACTACAAGAAAATATCAGCATTGGTTATAGATTTTCACTACAGGTAGGAAAAAACTATATGTAGGACAAAACATCAGAATACCAGCTAGAAACTCTTGACTCTGATTTACAGGACAAACTTTTAGAAGAAACAAGCGATTTTTTGCGCAATATATGACAAACACAAACAAAAGATTTATCTGCATATAGTCTAACCCGTACATGGGCAAACTAAGGCCCGGGGGCCAGAAGAGGCCAGTTGAGCTTTTTAATGAGGCTCACCAATTTGTCCAAGGTAAATATATTATTTATATTATTGTTATACATCTGACTTTTCCATGCAATAATGCATTTCTCCAGTAGATGACGTCATAAAGGTAATTATAAATGTTGGATTTTAGGTTTTATCCATGACATTAACATGCCATTTATCTTAGTTCAAAAGCACAATCCATCTTTCTGCTCTGGACATGTCCCCCAGGTCCAATTTTAGGACCAATTGTTACCCGCGAGTCCAAAAATTTGCCCATGCCTGGTCTAACTTTTTACAAAACCATAATGGCTCAGCTCAATGTGAAGATGTTGCCTAGCTGGCAAACACCGCGTCATCATGGTTGAATGTGACTGTAAGTTGTGAGCTGAGAAAAAGTCTGACATATTTAGAAATTTTATGGAGTTATTCTGTCCACGAAGGTATTGTCGTGCAACCTTGAGATGTTGCTGTTAAGAATGTCTTAGTGGGGGTGTTCCCCAACCTTATTTGCGCGACTAAATGTCTCTTACTATTTTCACGGACCGATCGTTAAGTTGCGGCAGTTAAATACCCCTTAATAAAATTACATTTCCAGTGTTCTGAAATATTTTCCTACCTATAAAATCTTCCTACCAGAATTAACTGTACATGGGCACAAGGATTTTTCAAGTGCACACAGCCTATAATTTACCGGTATAAAAGGTTTGAATCTTGTAGTTTATTGTTGTTGTCTTCACTGGGAAAATATTTCCTAATCATTGGTCAGTTCTTTTGTTGATATGGGTATGGATCAAGTGGAAGTAATAGACAGATGGGGCCAAAAGGAAACATTATTTCTCTGCGGCCCGGCACCAATTCAACCCCGGGGCCCGAAACCGGTCCCCGGCCCAGTGGTTGGGCACCACTGCCTTGGACCATAAAGGTTTTTGACCTTGTTCTTTGACTGATAAAACATAATCTAATAATCTCTAGGTGAAGAGACTGAAATATCACAGACAGACAGAGGGTAGAAGTCCTTAGTACGGCAGCAATAAATATCAGCCTTGATTTACTCTGAGTCCTTCAAAGGGCAGTGAGAAAATGTCAAAACAAGAAAAAAAAACTGTAGCCTTGTGTGAATTTTGATTGTATCCAAGTTACAAAACACAGGCCAACACAGACACAGGGTTTGATACAACAATACAAATTCAGACGACAATGAGAAACAAAGACACATATTTTTTTCTGGAGCCGTGGTTAGTATACGTGCCAACGCAGACCCCAGATCAGTGTCTAATCCGCTCGACGACATGAGAACCTGTCAATTACTCATGCAGCCTTGAACGCTCACGAGAGCTGGTGGGTGGATTAGGAGGAAGCGAGAGAAGCTTCCAAGCTGCTGAAACTTCAAACAGACTCCGTCAGCGTCAGGGCGCTGCTCCGGTTCAAACAAGAGTAACAAGCGCAGGAGGAGGACACGTGTGCGTGTTGGCCTACATGTGATGGTTGGTGACCTGCAGTTGGATGTAGAGCTTTGGAGCAAACACTTTCACCTTGAGGAACAGACTCTAATCTCAAAGTCCTCAGAGTGTTTTTTTATTCATAAATAATAAAAAACAAAACAAGTGGTTCATTAAAACAATATTTGAAAAAGAAGCAAAAGTGTCTTCTTTTTTTCTTTTCCACTTGTCCCTTTCTCAGGGGTTACCACAGCGAGAACAATGTCCATCTCCCTCTGTCCTCTGTATCTTCTACTCTAACTCCAACTACCTGCATGTCCTCCCTCACTGCATCCATCGATCTCCTCTTTGTCTCCTACCTGGTAGCTCCATCTCTAGGATCATTCTTCTACCAATGCCTCCACTGTCCCTCCTCTAAATGTGTCCAAACCATCTCAATCTGTCTTCTCTAGCTTTTTCTCCAAACCTTCCTGTCTGTGTTGTCCCTCTAATCACCTCATTCCTGATCCTGTCCATTCTTGTCTCTCCTAAAGAGAATCTCAGCCTCTGTCTCCCGTCTTCTACCTATTCCTAGTGTCTCTAAACCATACACCATGGCTGGTCTCACCACTGTCCGGTAAAAAAAAGTGTAAAAACAAAAAAAAAGCTTATTTACTAATAAAACATAAGAAACCATATGCAAGAAAAGCCTGAAGATAACGTCAAACGTCAATTTGCCACATATTTGTCGAGAAAATATACATATATACTGTATAAATACAGTACATCTTTGTTTCCCTTCAGTTTGTCTCTTTCTCAGTGGTTGCCACAGCGAGTCAACAATTTCAATCTCCCCCTGTCCTCACCATCTTCAACTCTGACTCCAACTACCTCCATGTCCTCCCTCACTGCATCCATCAATCTTCTCTTTGTCTCCTACCTGGTAGCTCCATCTCTAGGATCATTCTTCTACCATTATATCCACTGTCCCTCCTCTGAACATGTCCAAACCATATCTGTGTGATTTCTGTGTGAAATATCAACATTATGTCTCGGTCCAGACTGAATGAGTCCTACAATATCACACCACAGTGATGTCTCACTGTTTTTCTTTCTGTCCAACTGAAACAGATGTTGATCAACTGTGTCCACTGAGCCGGTGTGTTTGTGTCAGTGTGAGAAAGTGTGTAACGGGCGTAGGGAAGTTGTGGTCAGATGGGGACAGATGGGAGGGTTCTGGGTGTGGTGGTTTTAAGAAAGAGCTGCGGGGAAAATAAGTCAAAGAGAATCAGGAAGAACAGACTGCAGCAGAGGTAAACAAACTCTCAAACATTTTAGTTTCTAGCAGATACTGTAGGTAAAGTAATAGAGTCATGTCATTCATAACTGAATTTACTTATTTTGTGGATCTTGACTTCAAAAACATGAATGTTGTCTATATTTTATATCATCAATTTACCTATTTAAGTCTGATGGGAAGCTGTCAACCTTTAAATGCCTTTTTTTTTAATTCTTGAATTATTTTCAGCTTTGCTCTTACAATAACTCAATTAACTATTGTTCTAAAAAACATTTACAGCTTTGTTTTGATTCAACTACTGTTGTTTTAGTAAAGAAACATAAGGTCAACCAATGGTCATTAAGTCAATCTTTGCTAATGTAAAAAGATAAAAACAGCTTTATTTCTATTTCCTTTTTTTTACTTAAAGCAGGGGTCTCCAACTCAAAGGGCGGCGTCAGCTTTCAGCTTTCAATAAAAAATAAAAAAATATATATAAAAACTCAGTTTCCCATAGATTCTGTGTAATACCACACTGAACCAGAAGGGGACTGTGGATCAGGGTTTGGAGAACTATAGGATTTACCATAAAATGCGGAGAACAAATCTATAAAATATTATTATGAATTAAACTTTCACATCAAGGTTGGGGCCGCAAAATATCGTTCCACGGGCCGCAAATGGTCCACGGGCCACGAGTTTGAGACCCCTGATTAAAAGTATTTTAACGAATCTATAAATCTTTTTATTATGTTTCGGTACTTAATGAAAATGTGATGAATTGACCAGAACGGAATGACATTCCCTACAACAATAGGATGTTATTTTCGCTAAACCTTTAAATGTTAAGTTTAGCATTTTAACGGTTTGTTTTCGTCCTGAATGGATGTTGTGGCCTCGACCTTTATTGTGAAAGGTCTGGTTAGTAAGTACCTAAAAATGGATTTTGAAATTCTAGTGAAAACACACAAATACTCTCTGTTGTCACAGGTCAATCATGTCTCTTAGCAAATTGAAGAGTAGGAGCAACGTTCCAGACTCCAGAAAAACTGTGTCTCATTGTAAAACCTTGGACCACAGAGGAGAGAACAGCAACAAAAGTGACTCAAAGCAACACAGACAGTTGCACATGTTGTCAGTGTCCACCAGCCGAGTGCAAACTAGGGGTCATCAACGTTGCCGGTCAGCTGACTTCAACCAGCCACGGACCTCGTCTTTTATTTTGGTGAAGAAAAACAGGAAAGAGCCCCAACTTCCTGAAAGAAGAGCATCTCTGCATCTGCCTCACGCGGCGTCCTTTTCATCATTTAAACGTTACTCCTGTCCTCCCCTGTCAATCACGAACTTGCCATCAGAATCTCCTTCCTCCTCTTCCAGCTGCACCAGCACCTCCTGCTGTCTCCATTACTCCTCCTCGTCTCCTCTCCTGCCGACCACGGTAATCACGGGTCATGACCCCGATGGATGGAAAATGCGTCTGAAGCCCACAGTGAACTCCTACAGGGCCCACACTAGGAGGCTGTCTCTGCAGATCCCACTGCCTGTCGTACCTTCTGAGCCCAAATCTGTCTCCACCTCAACCTCCAAACCAGCCCATCATCTGAGAGAAGATACCCGAGGTAAAACCAAACCGCCGTTAAAACCTAAACCTCGGCACTACTCCGACTCAGCCCTGTTCAGATCTCTACCTGTGGAGACCATCACTGAGCTGCGGGCGGTGCAGCTACGGTCGGACGCTCATCCTAAAGAGTCCGACGACGACGTCTTTGGCGAGGAGCCCCTGGAGGCCAGAAAGGAGAAAACTCAGCAGAGGAAAATCCCACCTCCCGTTCCAGTAAAAACCGCTCTGGTCAAACAAATTTACCGACTGATGACGCTAGCGTCCAAGTGTCGCGCGATTCTTTCAGATATGCCTGAAGGAGAAACCATCGACAGCCCGGGTACCAGGCCTGACCTGAGACGACCACCTCTGGTCAAGGACCGTGGTGATTTGAGGACCGTGAAATCAGGCAAGTGCTTCTCTGAAAAAACCTCTCTCTCCAGGGACAGAGAGCTTTAAAAAAAACCACGAGTGGACATTTGAAGGTTCGGCTAAACACTAGATGTGGACGGAATGACAAGTCTTTTTTTTAGGATTTAAAAACTTGCAGGACAGGTACGTCTCACAATCAAAACATAAAAAAATAGCAAATCAGAATGACACAGGAGCATCATGGACATTCAGCAGAAGTTTCTAGTTTTGGTTTGTTTATATAACACTTACATGTCACTTATACACTTTTGTTACATGTAACTTTTGGACGGACAGACAGACAGACAGACAGACAGACAGACAGACAGATAGTTGGTTGATACACAGACAGACAGATTAATGGTTGATAGACAGACAGGCAGACAGATAGATAGATAAATGGTTGGTTGATAGACAGACAGACAGGCAGACAGACAGATTAATGGTTGATAGACAGACAGACAGACAGATAAATGGTTGATAAGACAGACAGACAGATAAATGGTTGACAGACAGACATAAATGGGTGATAGACAGACAGACAGATAAATGGTTGATAGACAGATAGACAGACAGACAGACAGACAGATAAATGGGTGATAGACAGACAGACAGACAGACAGACAGACAGACAGACAGATAAATGGGTGAAAGACAGACAGACAGACAGATAAATGGGTGATAGACAGACAGACAAACAGACAGACAGATAAATGGGTGATAGACAGACAGACAGACAGATAAATGGTTGATATACAGACAGACAGATAGTAAGATAGAAAGACAGACAGGCAGACCTTCATTAATCCTTTCAGGAGTACCTTTCTAGAAATGAATAATTATTGTTGTGACTGAACAAGTAAATATAATATTTAATTCAGGATTGAAATTAAATTTTGGGAGCATAGGTATGAGGAGAAGAAAAATCCATCTGGAGTTTGTTTGTAGATGCTTGGGAAGTCATTGACTCTAATTCACTTCTGATTGATTTACTGCCCGACGTTAACATGAGAGGAGGCGGAGCTTCAGAGCGTACATCGATGCTAACAACATTTTCTATGTTGCTGCAGAGCGGCGTCCTGAGAACAGTCGCCTCGTTGGCTTCTCCAGAAGAGAAATGTGAGAGAGGAGCCAGTGACGGAGGCCTTGTTCTTCTTCTACAAATGTTCTCATGTCTCCTTGGCTGCTGCTGCAGCAACAATAACGTTGAAGGATTGTCTCGCGGCGTGCTGCTGTGTTGTTTTTGCCATCCTGCCTCTGCTGACTCTCTAAATGACTGTTGTGTAAAAATGTGACTCAGCTCTTTTCAAATGTGATGTGGGCTGGTGTGTAGGAAGAATACCAGTGTGCAGATGGAGCAGTTCCTGATGATGGAGACCATAAATTACTGCGAGTTACTTTTTCTACTCAATCCCGCACAGTATTGTTTGTGAACGTTGGTCTGTTTGTCCTCGTAAATTTTAATTTTTGGGCCTTCAAACCCAAGACTTTCAGCACAAAACTGATTTTCCAAATTCTTTCGATGTTGTCCTTAAAGCAATGAGGCTTTTTATAGGGATGTCTCGATATTAACGTTTGCCGATATTCGATTTCGCCGATATTGTCCAAATAATTTTCTTATACCGATTTTAATCGACTGATACACCAGACACTTTTCCCGCCCAAAACTGAGGACAACGTCTTGAAACCCCATGTGTTAATCGAGTTAATTTGGCAAAACATAGTTATTGTGTTATTGAATTTTCATTATCTGAAGTCAAAACGATATTGATCTTCACGATATCGCGTAATTTGGCTAATATCGAGCCGATAATATCGGTGGACTGGTTTATGGGACATGTCCAGTGTTTTATTATAATGTTTTAATAGCTTTCAGTGGTCAAATTAATATCATTATGTCCATTTTGTTGCTCATTATACCTTGATACAATGACCTAGTGATGTAGCTTTGATGGGATGATAATCTCAGCAGTTTCCTTCAGATCCTTTGAGATTAAGACCTTAAAGAATCCAGTTTATACTTTAATCCTAACATTTTTACTTTGTACAATGGTATGAAAATAAATGGTCAGCTGTTGGAATGCTGATTTAGTTAAACTGTCTCTGATTGGTGAATAATATACATTATATTATGTAACAATTCTTGACTTTTTATGTTATATCGTTATGTGTCCAAGTGGACTTGGGTCTCCAAAGGTTACAGGTTCTAATCCACCAGCTGCCAAGTTGCCCAGTCACTAAACCAAAAAACTTCAAGTAGGTTCACCACCCACTGGAGGACGGTATTGTGTGATTTGGGTGTCAGTCGTGGAGACTGCTGTCCTTGCGACCTAGTAGGTGACGTTATTTTGGGACAATATGGAAATAGCGAGATTAAACTTCAAGTGCCAGTGCGTGGGGACAGTGCCATGCTCAGTGATACCTTGGACTCGAACCTGGAACCTTCGTTCTGTTCCCTAGCCACTGAGCCACGACTGCACCATCTGTTATTATGTTGTTTTCTTGTAAGTATTTTCTAAGCTAACAGTTACCACGGCGTTCTGCTGAGTCATTTCAAATCATAGGTTTTGTTAACTTTAACTTTTTGCCTGTTCAGATTTTTTCACAACAAAACAGGAGTATCAAGTATCAGTACGTTACAATCACTTTTGATCGATACCAACAAAACCTAGACTCAAAGAAAAGATCAATCTCACTTTTTCCTGATACTAAAACTGCCAAGAACAGGTCTAGTTCTCAGCTTCACTGTGAGTTGGGCACAAAATCTTTAACATAATTTACGATACTTTTTTGTTTCTTTCTATGGTTTTGTTCTTTCTGAGAGGCAGATATCATCACCTGACTTTTGGAGCAAGTTAACTCGCAGCTCCGCTCCATTATTTCCAGTAGGTCCTTCAGGTAAAAAAAAAAAATAATAATTCTGAAAAACTGCAGACGCTCACATCTATCAACCTCCTCAATGCCGAGCTTTTTTCGTCCCTCAATGTATCTTTTTATGCAAGACCTCTCTCACCGATTTCCACCAACCTCTCAGAGATAATGGCACTATTAAATAGTTCCTATTTCAGCAGAATATAAAGCGATGGAAGTGTTAAGTGATTTTGAGAAAGACAGGGTTTTCGCAATTTTCCGAGTAGAGTCTTTTGATACGAGCCGCCGGGCAGGAAGCTGCGCTGCAGGCGGGAGATGTGACGTAAACGAGGATGAGCACGCTGCATGCTCAACATATCAGAAGTAGACAACACTGGAGTCAGTCAACTATGGTCCGCAGTAACAGTTGATAATTTATAACGTCAGAAACAGCGAAAATATGCTCGTTAAAAAAAAACACACACGTCTGCAAGAAACGAGCATCTGGCGGAGTTATTTTTTCTTTTTTGCAGTAACAGTTCAGGTTATAGAAGCCCCTACTCTTAAAGTCAATAATTCAGCTCCAAATTACATTGTTTCAAACGATAAAGTTGAATTATCAAAGTTGGCAGAATCAGCGCCATCTGTTGAGCAATGAAGCCCCGACTGTTTCTACACAAAGGAGTGAAGAAGTTGCTGGTTTCAAAGCCCAAGGTTGAAAGATTTCCTTAGCAACCACGACAACCTTGACACACGCATTGTTGCCATAAAACCTTTAGAGGGCAGCGAAGACGACGTTCGGGTCCTCCATAGAATGAGGGTCGAAGGCGAAGGACGGATGTCATTTACTGAGTGGAGGTATGACTCATCGTCAGACCTTCACTGTGGACACGTCTCTGACGCGGACATTGATTTCTATTTGCTTTCCGTGTGAATCTGCACACGAGAAAAAATCCTCCTTTGCTGTCAAATCTGTCTTATCCCCCTGCATTTGTCAATGTCTCCATGTCAGAAGATCATGTTTATCGTCCATCACTTTATCCTATTTTAACATCCTCCTTCTTCCCCTTGTCCCCTTTCCAGCAGTTGCCAGAGCGAGTCAACAATTACCATCTCACCCTGTCCTCTGTATCCTGTACTCTACCTCCATGTCCTCCCTCACTGCATCCATCAAAATCCTCTTTGTCTCCTACCTGGTAGCTCCATCTCTAAGATTAGTCTTCTACCAATGTATCCACTGTCCCTCCTCTGAACATGTCCAAACCATCTCCATCTGTCTTCTCTAGCTTTTACTCCAAACCTTCCTGTCTGTGTTGTCCCTCTAATCACCTCAGCCCTGATCCTGTCCATCCTTGTCTCACTCAGCATCTTTAACTCCTCCACCTCCAGCTCTGTCTCCTGTCTCTTCCTAGTGTCTCTATTCCATCCATCATGATCTCACCACTGTCCTCCTGTCTCTTCCATCACAAATCACTACCAACTTCTCTACAGTTTTTCCATTCATACGTTCATTGTCCATCACGTTGTCCTACTTAAACATCCACCTTTTTACATTAAAAGCAAAAAACAGTTGATTTTTTTTTTTTTTGTTCTTCAAATGAAAACACCGGACCAACGATTAATGAGAAAACAAATTAACAACCAGTAACAGAACTACTGAAGAATTTTGTGTACGAATGCACGTCCCTGCTGAACCAACACTGATTGTTATTGATTTAACACAACAAGCTCAAGGCATTGATCTCTGTGTGTGTGTGTGTGTGTGTGTGTCGGACAGTCTGTACTGTACCGTTTCTGACTAAGAACAGGTGCAGCCTCTGACCGCTCCTGCAGTGTCCACATGAGTGGACACTGCTCATTCACGTGGACAGGTCATTCACTCTAGCATCGGAGCCGGAGTCATTTAAAAGAAGCTGGTGAAGCTGAATCCTCTCTGTGATCACACACACACACACACACACACACACACAAACACACACACGCACACACACGTGCACACACACGCACACACCTCCAGACCATATGCACGTGTGTCCACCATTGGCTCACCCACTGACTTCTCTTCCCACGCATCAGGTGCGACAGATGGCTTAAGATCAGACCATCATACCTGTCTTCGATGGTTATGTGTGTTGGCAGGAAAAATCCTACTGGTTGGACAAACGAGAGACTAAAGTCGACAAATCGGTCCACCGATACAAGTAGCCTGATATCGACAAAATCAGTAATATTGGAGCAAATCGGTATCGCATTTTTCACCGATATTCAAAATCCGATGCTGCAGAGCCCAGTTTATAATGTTAATGACTTCAGTTATTCTGTCCAACACTGGACATTGGACAGACTAAACTAGACATCTGTTTACTTCAAATGCTAAACAAAGAATCATAGGACTGTTTCAGACAAAATGTTGAAAAATAAATGTGTAAAAATTTAAACTTATATTGCATTATATATTGTGTTCATGTTGCACACAGTTATTTATACTATACCTTTAGTCTGGCAACACAATAATTCTGGAGAAATCACCTGTATATATTGATATCGGATAGTATCGGTATCCGAAATTATGTGTTATCGGTGTCGGCAAAGTTAATAACGGACATTCCTAGTCTGCATGTTTCTAATCATAAAATTATCTGCTTGTCCGTTACCAGGTGTCGGGGCAGCTGGCACCACCCAAATCACACTGCTCCATACTGGGAGTTATCTGGGTCTGGAGGGTGGGATCAGAGCACCTTAGTGGCAACCTGGCAGCTGAAGGATTAGAACCTGAAGCCTTGCAGGCCTGGGTCTGCTTCCATAACCACTTAGCCACCGCTGCACCCCCTCTACGCTCTTAAATTCTTATAAAAGTCAATGGAATTGTAACATATAAACCTGGTTACAGGTAACAATGACAGGCAAAAGAACATTTAAAGAGACAGAGACAAAGACCTGATTGGTTCTTACCCAAATGTTGTCAAAGGAGGCTTTGTTGGTGACATCATAGAGAAGCAGAAGAGCTGGGTAAGAAAGAGAGAGAGAAAGACACGTAATTTAGGCTTGAAAACATTGTATGTCATGTAAACTGACATTAAGTGTATTCTGTAATTTTCTGTGTTCTGATTTTCCTACCTATAAAATCTTCCTACCCAAGTTAACTGTGCATGGGCACAAGGATTTCTCAGGTGCACACAGCCTATAATTTTCTGCTACCAGACTGGTATAAAAAGTTAGAACCTTGTATCAATGACTCTGCGTCATTTTGAGTTTATTGTTGTCGTCTTCACTGAGAAAATATATCCTTATCAAATATAGTTGCATTATTGATGATGGAATCCTAGCCATTCTATTGG
>JAFBJS010005964.1:29971-45675 GCA_016785265.1 Paraplagusia blochii | reverse complement strand
TGGAAGCAGACTTTTAAATGGACAAGAAATTAAAGAAAGAGTGGTCTAATATTATATATTTATATTCTTTTTCCATGACTGTATATATAAATATATATACATATATACATACATATATATACAGTATGGAGCATATATATATATATACACACATATATATGTGTGTATATACATATATATCCATATATATATCCATATATATATATATATATATACATACTGTATACTGTATACATACTGTATACTGTATACTGTTGATTGACAGCTGGTGGATTAGAACCTGAAGCCTTGAGGAGCCAAGAGTGCCTCCTTAACCACAAGGCCACCACTGCCACTGCAATACTTAACAATTATTACATTTAATTTTAATGTATTTGTTCAGTCTGCTCATGGTTTATATTGTGATCACATGCTGCAACTTGCTATTATTACAATCGGGCAGACTTTACAGATAAACAGATTCCTGATACTGTAATTCCTGATAGGGTAGAGGGTCAAAGATTATTTACTAGAGGCCAAATGAAATACATATATAATATAAAAAAAATAGATTTTTCTCTACCTGCTGTGTTTTCCTGTGTGACCCTCATCAAGGGGCCTCATCTTTTACAGCATAGCCCTCATGCTATCATAAAGCTGTGCAATTTTACTGCAATGTCACTGACAGACCCTGCTGGCGCTCGAGCAAAACATGACATTCTGCTATTAACAGCGAGAGAAGAAAAACAAACACTGATTTAAGATATCATTGTTGAAGCAAAAATCAATTTCTATTCTTTATTATTAAACATTATGTTCTTTTTTTCCCTTGATGTGTCAAAAATATAATGCACAACATCAACATGAAAGACCTTTGGTCAGGAGGTCACTAACTAATGTTTACCATTTGACTCCAATGGGTGTAAAGGTTCATTTTTCCACAGCTGGATTTAAACTCCATACTGAATAGCCATGAGGGAAGTTATTGACTTATATGGTAAACTGCTGACGACTGCAAAGTAAATGCCATTATGCACCTACATTAGAAAAGCATTTTTTTTTTTATGGATTGTTACGGATAGACAGGAAATGTTTCAAATCAGAACCATATGACTGACCAAGCAATACAGCAGAGTATTCAACACCGACTGATAAAGGTGACTGTACCAGACCTTTGTTACTGAACAAACAGCATCAGATCTACTTAGAATTCAACACATGGCATCTGTCGTCTCACAACAAACACAAATGACACCTGTGCACGCCTTTTGTCCTATCGGTAGATTCTTCTAGTCCACCAAGGTCAAGTCACTAGGAGCTGAATGTGAAATCTGGGTCTTATCAACCATGATACTATTGAAATAATAATTGACTGCTTTTAGCCATAAGTAGAAGAACTGGATCTGAGCAGTGCGATGAAACACCCAGGACAAATAAACCAAAACTCTATTATGGTTTTTAGGAGAAAGAATAAACAGGATGATGAAAAAAACCTCTGGCGATGTCAAGGTCATTTTCCTTCTGGGCGAAAAAAACAAATTTGAAGAAAGATAGAAGTCCCTCCTCACTAACTGCAGGGCAGAAAGATCAATCAGCCTCCTTGGTCTGTGTGTTTGGACCAGATTAAATTATCTCTTAGATCAGCACAGGGTTTTTTTTTTATTATTATTATCTCTTATTTTTTAATAAACTCAGAACATCAGTACAGTTATTGCAGCAGTGAACACCAAAACAAACAAAAATAATGTAATTCCTTAGCAGTTGATTGTTGCTTAATGTCTAGATATGACTGTGGAGCCTGTCCATGTGGTGTGTTCACCTAGACCTGGCTATTACTAGAACCTGTAGTACATCTACCTGGTCTGTATGTGGCACTGTGTTAACTCAATTTAGCATACTAGACTAAATTGGGAGAAGGAAATGCAAAAGTGGAATGAACAGTTGCAGCGTATTACCAATCAGAAGTAATCAGCAGGTACACTCCAGGTACCTGCTGATTGGTTGAATGACACTGTCAGGTGAGCTGTGATGTTGGGTGATCTCTTCTGAATGGCTGAGTGAGGACCACATGGTTCTTGACCTCACTGAGGTAGAGGAAGGGGGCCATTTGTAAAGAGAGCAAAAAATTACCAAAAACAGTCACTTGCCCTATAAACTGTAAATTTGTTTTTTAAAGTAAAGTAACTAGTTACTTTTATAATTTAGTAACTAGTAACGTAACTAGTTACTTTTTCAGAGCAGTAACTAGCAAAATAACAACTTACTTTTTTTAAAGTAACTTGCCCAAAACTGATCATAGGGCAGGGGTCTCAAACTTTAAAACGTTTCACCAACGTTTCATTTCACCAAAGGGCTGGGCAGTCTGTGTACCAGGGTTTGAGAACTATAGGATTTAGCGTAAAATGTGAGCAGCAAATCTATAAAATAAAAAAAAACTTACCATATATTTACTGGTGGAGCATTGCTTTAATGCTAATACAATTACTGTGATGGTTGTAAGCCTCTGGATTCCTAGAAGAGTAGAACTACTAGAGTTTCCTCATACATCAACCAGAAACTGATGAAGTTTCTCAGTTGAGGAATCAAATGTCTGAAGTTATGATTATTACAGAAAATTTATTTTCTGATTAACATTTGTCATCTGCGTGTTAATTTCCCGCCAGTCGATCAACACTGGTCTCTGTGAATAAGAAATCTGCAGAAATCTGAATATAAGTGAATACTCACATTACTCCAGATCAGTCTTTACCACTGAGTGCATCCAAGACGACAATTTTTGGCGTTGTTGACTTGCAATGAAACTTCTTCAAAATCTTCTGTGTGCTAACATTAAACCTGTGTGGCCCACAAAATATCATTCCAAGGGCCGTAACTGGCCCGCAGGCCACCTGTTTGTGGCCACTGTAATAAGATTAAATAAGGGTAAACTTACATCAATCACAAGAACACAGATAACACAACCATATATTGCAGGGGTGTCAAATTCAATTTCACTGCGGGCCAGAATTGAAAACTGGCATTAAGTCACAGACCAAATTTCATATATATTGAGAATTTAACTATAAACATTGATGTTTTCCCCTCTCTCCGGATATGAAATTGTGTTTTTTCATGTGGATTCACTGAATCTGGAACAGCCAAAGCTTATTAGCTTGTCATTTCAGATCATTTTCAATGTAAATCTTTCTTTACAGAACAAAATGTTTGTCCTATAACAAAAAGCATGTATTATTAATATAACACATTTTGAGAGTATGTAAGGTCTACATACTGGTGGACCAACTATAGTACACATTTGATTTTTATCTCTGATCAGATTTTTTCAATTCATTTTACCAAACATAATTACACCGTGGGCCAGATTTTGGCCCCTGGACCAGAGTTTGACACCTGAGGTTTAATGTGAGCAACAGTACAGTATGTTGACTGATGTGTTCTATGTCTTCTAGGTGAACCCTCCAACATATTCTGAAATAAGAGTCCAAAACAGCAGTTTAAAAAGTCACATGATTGTTTTTATTGAACAGATTTCTACAGAGGCAAATATAAAAATACCATGATTAGTGATATTCATGATTAGACTCCACCTCCCAGTTTGGTATATTTACCAAGGTGAAGAGACCTTCCTGGTTGGAAGGTCTTATTATCTCTGTTAAAGGTAGAATCCTGAGATTGGTCTCAGGCCTTGTCACTGTTTTTGTTCGCGCAGATTCACGCCCAGCTCCTGCAGCTCTGTGATGACTCGCTCCAGAGTGGCCACACCTTCCTGTAGATCACTGTGGATCTGACCTGTGGCCACATCTGTGTGCATTTGCTGAAAAAAAGGATAAAAGAACAATTGTGTTGTTTTCCAGCCTTCAATTCCAACAAACTACTGACAATCACTGGTTCAGTATCAGTGTCACACAGGAGATGCTGATAAAGTTGATATATTATATAAGGCAGTGTTTCCCAACCTTTTTTGCACCAATAAGTAAAATATTTAGCAATTTTTTTGCGGACAGGTCTTGACCCGGTGTGGCAGTTAAATACCCGGAAATAAAAGGATATGTCTGGCATTAAAACTGGTATTTGATAATAAAATAATATACTTTTATCAACTATGTATGCAACCGTATTAGCAGTGTAACATCATGTTTGTCTCTCAATGCAGAACTCTACACATTCAACTTGCAGAGCATCTTTTAAGGCTTCACGGATTTACAGTAATGTGAATTTTAATGGTGTGATAATGAACATTTCTGAGGTATATTGTTGTCGTGAAGTACAATACCAAAATAATCCACTAGTCTTTTATTTAGGAATAATATAATGAGTGACTATACAGTTTAGAATCTAATGCAGGTCTGGGCAATTATTTTGACTTGACAGCCACAACTGGTACAAAATCTGAGTCACGAGCCAGATCATGATCAGAAAGATTGAATATTTCCATGAACTAAGATAAATGATGAGTAAAGTATTGAATAAAGGCAATTATTTTAGCCTCTTTGAGACCATTTATTGGGGGAAATGCTGGCTTTGCAGGGAAAAGGTAGAAGGATAACGACAATATAAATTAACAGTACAATTTAGTGTCTGGCGGGCCGGATTAAAAGGCCAAAACAGGCCGCATTCGGCCCCCGGGCCTTAGTTTGCCCAGGTCTGATCTAATGTAACAATGAGCTCATGGCCGTTCTATTGTCATGAACGTAGCGGATGTAGTCAAGATGGCACAACGACTAGACTCTGGTTGTGGATTAAGGATGTGGATCAAGTGTCATAGCCTCAGTTTTTTTCAAAATAATATGCAGCAATTATTATCTCTCTTGTTCCGGTATGAATAAGCAAGTACAATTATCAATGTGAGGCTCTTTCCTTTTCCTACATTTTTTGCAGAACGTAATATAAAAGTTCCACATTGAAATTCCGAACGTTGCACGCTTAGAAAAGAATGTCAACGTGTGTAAACCTGTTTGTTGTGACTTTATCTTTAACATCTAGAGAGAGAGTTTACACTTATTATGCAGACAGCGCAGTCATCAAATGGACTTCTTTTCTCCACCGCAGGAAATCCATGATCCTTACAAACTACAAAGTTAAACACGCTCCGACTCTTAATCTAGTCCTGCATCTACTTCCAGCTTCTTCATCGGTTTATAGATCTGGTCGAAAGGACGAGCCATTGTTCTTCGTTTGTGTTGAAAGCTCCAACTTGTAATTGTGCCTCGCGTGCATTTACACTAAACTGGAAAAGCAGCAGAGCAGAATGGTGATTTATACAACAGAGTGGCCCAGGATCCATATCAGACCTCTCAACCACTAACATGTGGCACATTGACCAGATGTCAACCTCACTTTTGCAATTTAGGTTCGTTTTATAATCCAATCCAGTCTATCTAAGATGGGTAAAGAACAGTGAAGCTGTACCTTTGCTTTGGTGACCAGACTACGGAGAGACAGCCTGGTGGATGACAGCATCTGCAGAGCTTCACTTGGATTATCCTTGAATTTACTGCAACAGCTGGTCACTGGGAGAGAGAGATTAGAATCATAAAACATTGCCTTTAAAAAAAAAAAAAAAAATTGTTACTGCAATATACAGAATTTTTGGATCACATTTATGAATGTACGAATGTAATCATAGTCATTGTTAACTTTTCCACAGTTACGCTGGGATTAATCTGTAACTAGATTTAATAAAACCAGCAATAAAAATATATGGTAAAATCACAGTTTTCAAACTTCTATTCCCGAAGGTTCGTAAACTAAAACGTGAGACTGAGACAGTTTTCCCAATTGGAATAAATGTGAAATCTAAAAATACATTCCCAGATCCTGGATGACTGGAAAATGAGGAAAATAATTAGTTCTAATAAAAAGAGTAACAACCAAAAAAGTAAAATGAAAAAATGAAAAAAATAATTGAATAAAAAAAACAACACTAACTAAATACAACACAATAACTACTGTAAAAAAAAAGGCAACTTCATTCATCCTTACAGGTGATGAGGAGCCATGATTGCTAAATGGTTGTTATGCCCCTCAACAACATCTGACCATTTCATGAGGTTGCTATAAAATAAACAAAAAGGCGCCACCAATATGTCGGGTCTGTTCCCAGCTTTGTTGTCAAGATCCAGGTTAAGTATTTAGTTAGTTAGTTGGCCATATTTAGTACATAGTTGTAGTTCTTTAGGGAGGTCCGATATTAACTTTTTGTTAATACACGATATCCTGATATTGTCCAAACACTTATTTTCCCTAATATTAACCAATATAGAGATATATTTTGCCATTTTCATACCAGCAGTAGGGGTAGTAGAGGTGGTGGTGGTAGTGTTGGCAGTGGTAGAAGTAGCAGTGGTGGTGGTAATAGTGGTAGCGGTGGTGGGCATAATATTGGGCATCTCTTTTTTTGGCATTTGATTCTGAATCGATCTTGAATTGACCAATACCAACCCTGGGTATTGGATCGAAGAAATCGATTCAAGAAAATTACTTTTTTAAAATTTACCCAAGTACTAACACAGTACCCTGTTGCCTTCCTAGTACTTTCATCAAGGATTTCGTCACACAAGAGCATAAATATCCCATACATCAAATGTGTAATATTTAAGTTTCTAAATATCGCTTGACCAAGAACAGAAGACAAACGTATTTAAAGAACTTTGCCCCCGCATGGAAAAGGAATGTACAGTATGTGGAAAAGCAAAATCATCTGGGACTCAAGGTTGCAGGCCACGGAAAATAGTAAAACTGTTTTGTCCACCTTGTCCAGTTCTCATAAAAGAAGAGATTACTCAGCTCAGACATGATAACACTGAGAACAGCAGGACATAGAGTGGCTTAAATTGTACACTGGTCTGAATAATCACCTGTAGAAAAAAAAAAAGTTTATTATGAAGCATTTTTAAAAATGTGTCTTTAGGTATGACTAAATGCAGGTGTTTAGAGTTATAGTCCACACTGAAGAATGATCTACATGGAGTTTGTAAGAGAATCAGCCAAAATTATTGTCCTATCGCTCTTCAAACGTCTTTTTCATGCCGGATACTAATACTTAATCTTCTGTCTCCCAATATTGACATTGATAACAATATCAATCAAATCCCTTATTTTTCTTCCATCATGTTTTTTTTTTAATATCCAATCCTGTACCAGAGAGATGCAGATCCCGGGAATCAAACTATCCCTCAGCAAAACAAAAAGGTCTCAGATTGATTGACCTCTTTTTTTTTCCTATTTATCATAGGGTTCTGTATCTCGGGAAATAAGGTTTGTTTGTTGGTTTACATGGGAGTCGTGGCCACCTAGGGGTGATAATTGAAGTCACACAACATGCACAACTCTGGACTGTCTATACAGGACTAATGTGTGTGTTTACTAGACTGTTAATAATTAAAAATAACCTGTTTTAATTGGATGTTAAACAGTCTGCAATAATTAATGTAATAATTGTAATTTTTATAATTAGAAGTATTATTACTATTATTATACTCGTTGTAGTCCTAATATATATTAGAAATAGTTGTAGAAGCAGAAACACTGGTAGTAGTAGGTTGTAGTAGTAGTGGGGGTGGTACTGATGGTTGTAGTAGTAGCAATAGTGGTGGTAGTAGTGGAAGCAATAGTAGTACTGGTGTTGTAATGGTGGTGATAGCAGTAGTGGTATCAGGAGTACAGTAGTAGTAATTTTGGTGGTGGTGCTAGTAGTCACGGTGATGGTGGTGGTAGTAGTAGGGGTGGTGGAGAATTAGTAATGGTGGTGGTAGCAGTAATAGTAGCGGTGGTAGTAGTGGTGTTTTTAGTAGTAATGGTGGTAAAAGTATTTGTGGTACTGGTGGTAGTGGTAGTACGGGTGTTCGTGACATAAGTATTAGTATTATCATAAGTATAAGTAGGGGTGCTGGTAGTAGTAGAACTAAAAACGGTGGTGGTAGAAGTGGTGGCAGGGGTATTGTTGGTAGTAGAGCTGGTAATAGTAGTGGTAGTAGTGGTGGTGGTGGTGGTGTAGGTCAGGGATTTTGAACCCTTGGGCCCCGGCCCAAAGTTGGGTTAGGGTTAGGGTTAGGGTTAGGGCTGTGGGACCGGTTAGCTTGTTAGCTTTACTGAGACACCAAAACTATTTTACAATCTAAAATCAAATTTTTTTGGTAGCACACACAAAATCAGATGCAGCAACACACTACACTGATATTATAATAATTATTATTTTAACGTGATTAAAATGCATTGTTATAAAATGTTCATGTTGTGACGTATGATGGACAGGATGACAAGGATAGACAGGATCAGGAACGAGGTGATCAGGGGAACAACACAGACAGGAAGGTTTGGAGAAAAAGCTAGAGAAGCCAGATTGAGATGTTTTGGTCATGTTAAGAGGAGGGACAGTGGTTATATTGGGAGAAGAATGATCCTAGAGATGGAGCTACCAGGTATTTATTTCAGGAGACGAAGAGGAAGGCCAAAGAGGAGATTTATGGATGCAGTGAGGGAGGACATGGAGGTGGTTGGAGTTGGAGTTGAGGATGCGGAGGACAGGGTGAGATGGAAATTATTGACTCGCTGTGGCAACCCCTGAAAATTGGGATAAGCCGAAAGGAGAAGAAGATGTTGTGACGCATGACACTTCTGCAAACTGGAACTAATATGTTATTATTGGTTAAAATTTACTCATGTTTTAGCTTGTTAAATAAAATTCTCTCACAGTTATCAAGTTATTCCTAAATACAAATGTGTGAGAACAATTAAGTCTAAACTGCGATTATCAAGGGCCCCAGGTCACTCGACACTGAAAATATTATAGTACAATAGTAGTTGTGGTGGTGGTAGTGGTGGTAGTAGTAGTAGCAGCAGCATTAGTAGTTGTGGTGGTAGTTGTAGTATTGAGCTGGACGAGTTGCCAAGTCAAACCTAACCATATCATACAATATCTGTACTCAACACCACTCTTCCATCATCATCATCATCATCATCATCATCATCACCACTTTATCAGCAGCTGAAATAGACCAATACTGGTTTAGTTCTTCATATACTATGACCTACACAGCAGAGATTGCCTCCAGCTGCAGGTTGAACACAAATGCTCCAGGTCTCACATGTCGCTGAAACAGGGGTTGTTGAGGACATGTGACACACGCTCGATAAAGGGAGCATCTCATACACATAACATGAGGAGGAAGACAAGACAGACGGGGAGGGTGGGGGAGGAAGAAGACCTGCTGACAGACAGAGCAAACAAATTACCACCCGCCTGAGTTACTATTCAGTGCAGTCCAGCTCCTGACTGCTGCTCTGATGTTTAATTCAGCTGTGTGTGTCTCACTGTAATGGAAACATCTGGGAAAACTAAAGGAAAATTAGCCAAAAAAAAAATCTTATTCTCCCTCACTCCTGCTCACCTCTTCATCCAGACCTTGCTCCGCCTTCTTTTGTGAACCTGGTCTGACTGCTAAATGTCTGCTGAGTGGTCACACATGGTTGAAAGACAACCTTGCCTCCACGCCTGTGACATTGAAACATGGCCCATGTTGGGGTCACAGGGTGAAATTAAACTCCCAGACATTTTCTAAATCTAACGTTTGCATTTCATTTTTACAGACAATTTGCAGCTTCAAGACTAATTCACAGACCACCATGAAGACCACCAGCTCCGTGGACAACCACAACCGCAGCTAAAGTTCATACCATCCATAGATCTTCATGAGGATCTTGCCTAAATCCTCTGTCCTTCCTTTTCAATGACAAATCTCAGCATCTTCACTGCTGTCACCTCCAGTTCAGCCTTGTCCCCATTAGACAGAGGCACTGTTTATATACCATACATCACATACACTATTATATAAAACTTTGACATTTATTTGTCCACTCCTGCTGTCCAACCATTCATTCCAGGGATGTCAAACTTATTTTGGTTCAGGGGCTGCATACATTTTGCATTAAATCTGCCTCACAATACCCAGAAATACACAAATTTGTATGCCGATTTTCACCGATTTCTTTGTGCACATTTTTGTGCAAAAATACTGTAACACTAAAAAAAGAACACCGCCTCTTCTTCTCCCACCACCAGCGGATGACAGCAGTTGACAAGACAAGAAAGAAACATTCAACATTGCCGAATTGGAAGCATCCGTGGGATAGTTATGGACACTATGTGATAACATTAATTAATTGTGTAGGAATGTATTTGATTGACTGGGCAAAAATGCTGACATACTAGTTTTATTAGCTGGACATATTTAACCTACAACGTAAAATATTTCTACTTCGTTTTGTCAATCTGCTGGTGGCATAGGATGGAAAGGCAGGGTTTTATTTGTGTATCTTGCTCTGTGGGCCGGTTTTAGGCCGCCAGCCTTATGTTTGAAAGCCATTATCTATTTCATATCACTTAAAGTTCAAAATCTATCACTGTTCATTAATGTAGCAAACAAGGAGGGGCTCATAGGAGCATAAACAACACCCATCTGCTCATCCGACACTTCATATGTAAAACTATGTACATCATAAACTATCCCACTGCTGAATAGAAGTTAGAACTAAATTATATATACAACATATGACTACAGTTCATTCAGCTAATTGTGGAAAAGAAATATTCAAAAGTATCTTCTTTTTAGAAAATACTACTTTTTAGAAGATACTAAGAACAAAACTAGTTAATTTGTATTTTTCATGTCTGTTTGTTGTTGTTTTTTTTTAGTTTCAAGTGCAAAGACACCCATTTCCCTCACCTTGTCCCATGTGAACGGCTTTTTCAATCACTTCCTTGAAGAGAGACGTTTCTTTCTCCCAGCCCCCGGCCTGGACCCTGCAGCGATGGGCTTTGGATAAGAACTGGACAGCCTNNNNAAAAAAAAAAAAAAAAAAAAAAAAAAAAAAAAAAAAAAAAAGCAAAATATTTTTATAGTTCTCCTTTGCTTTCTAATTGCAAATGTTACCAATGACACATTGAAATCTCATCAAACAACTAACATCTACTACTGTGTTGGTGTGGCAACATTTACCACATTATATATAACTACATGAAGTATTTATTTCAGAATATATTCCTTTAACATATAAATGTTGGTATGAGACCAGGACCAGAGTGGAGACCTTAACGGTTTCACAAAGTCATTTTCACCCTGTTCAAAATGACATTTTACCTTTGAGTTAACAACCAGTCGTAAAGCCTGCGGTTCTACTGACCTTTTCATTGTCCTCCGGGTTGGAGCTGCTGCCATTACCGTACAGCACGGCGTACTGTTGCCACACCTCGGCATCGTTGCTGTGCCGAGAACTGATCCGACCCAGAAGTTCCTTCAGCTTGTTCTGGTAAGTCGCTGCCTGCACTCCCTGGTTGTCCGCTAGGTTTTCAACAACTGCCTTTACAAGAACCTGTAAAATCTGCCACGGGAAATAATAACAAGAGTTATTTTAATTGCCTTAATATTATTACATCAGTAAGAACTTTAAGTTCTTTCACAATTTTTCTTCAAAAATTTACTTCATAGACCTTAGTTGACCACCTGAATGTTACATGGCAGAACCGCTTTGTATTTTCCTATGAAAAACGCTCCAACTCTGACGTCTGATGTTTTCGATGCATAAATATTTATACAAGAACCCATTAAAATTAGCACCTTGGTTCTGCAGTTTTTGGAAGTGTTATTTAGCCTAGTTAGGTTGAAGGCTAATAAATCGTCATTACAAAATATCAAGCAGTAAACCTTGCCCCGTTGGCTCATGTTTTAAGCCTATGAGCTTTAGCTTAAGCTTCAGCCCGTTGATTAAAATGTCAACAGCATCACTGTATAATGGGGTGTATCTTTAAACACACACACACACCCACACACAAACGGAGGAACAAAAGCTCATTTCTAAAAGTAATGAGAGGGTGGAGGCTGCGGCTGACCTTTACTACATCACGATCTTAACAGCCTTATTGATGAGAAACACAACCAGAATTAATGAACACAGTGCAAACAGGAAAACCCTGCATCCACAACCACAAAGTCACCGCCAAGAAGAAAAAAAAAATACACACATAACAATATCCAGTTTTTAATTATTCTGGTTTGAATTTGGATTCTGCTTAAGTTAATTACTCAGCTACGAGTTCAAAATTTCTCAAGGGCTGGAAAGAGGAAAATTAATTTTTCCGATAACGCCGCTGGTGGCTGTTTGGTCTCCAAATCTTCTGCTTGGGATGCAGTGGAGGCTGTGCAATCACGGAGACATGATTAAGAGTGTGTCTCTTTCTCCAGTTGCTGTAAATGACTCTGCCTACATGACCGCAATGAGAACGTTACGAGCTGTGCGGCGTGTCGCATACGACCGCCTTGTTTATGATTACGGTGTTCTTTTTTTCTTTCTAAATCACGTGCAAACGAGTAACCATACACCAGACGTTGATTATTCCAGTAAATGTTACCATCACATTCCTCTCTGCTGCCATCAGCCACGGATCTACCTCTGCTCTTTCACCTGTGTCTGGATGCTGTACTGTACACCAAAACAAATGTCTCGTAGATCAAAAACCTACCTGGCCAAGCTACGGCCCTGGTGACCAGTAACTTATTTTGGCCTGACTAACTACAATCATTATTCTTCATCTTCTCGTCCGTTGCCGGGTTGCAGTGACAGCTGGCACAAAAATCACCCTGCTCCAAAGTGGGAGTCTTCCAGTGGGTGAGTCCACTGGAGTTTATGTGGGTCGGGACAGTGCTATGATCACAGCACCTCAGTGTCAACCTTGTCCAAATTATTTCATTGATTTATATTATCATTTCATTTCTGTCCTTTCCCTGCATTGTCCACATTTCCCTAAGAATAGGCGCTGAAAAGGACACAATCAGTTTAGTATTTAAGGTAAGCAAACTCCTCGTCATTGTGACATTGTGATCCACACCACCGCACACAACGAAATGTGAACTTTGCATTTGGCCAATCACCAAAGTGAACAGTATAGAGAACCCTGGGAGCAGTGAGTGGGGACGGTGCCATGCTCAGAGCACCGCAGTCAGATCCAAGTCTAGTTCCTTACCCACTAGGCCACAACTGCCCAATACAATATACAGTCCTCTGGATGAAAGTTGAGCGGGAATTACAAACAATTTGTCCAGACTAGTTATAATCAAATGGTGGCCCACGGGCCAAGTCAAGCCCGACGAATCATCCTCATTTCTTAACCCTAACAATTGATGATATTTGCTTTTTTAAAAAAAAAACAGAATGGAAGCCATTGTTTCTAACTTGAGCAATAAAAGAAAGCACTCCATCCCACACACCACACTCTGAGCCTTCATAAAAGTGGTGGGTTTGGGTCACTGTACTACCATCGGAGCTCCTCAGAGACAACATGGCAGATTTGAACCTGAAACCTTTTATTTACCCGTCTTACAAGGAGCAAAATTTAGCTTGTAAAAAAGCAAAAAAGTTAACTTAAATAAGTCACCAAAAAATATGACTTATATGAATAAGAATATAAAAATATGAATATTTGTGGTTCCTGAATGTTGGGGGTACGCAATACAGCCAAAGGACAACTAATATTATTTTATTGCTTTATTTTAAAACTGACAAATTAAATAACTAATTAATTCGTTGAATTAGATAAAAAAAATAATTTATAAAATTTTACTTTTTTAGATCTTTTGAACTTTGGTTTCAAATCTCTAAGTATTGTTGACATCTTCATGTTTGTTTTGTCTCCATTTACTTTTCTTGTGTTTTTCGTGAGGTTCATGGCAGGTTTCTGTTGTTGAAACCCAGATTTAAAAAGTTGAGAACAAGTCTCCTAGATTTTATTTCCTCGGTGAGAACCTTTACAAAAGGGCCTTTACCTCAACATCCTTGTAGTTTTCCCTGACGTCCATCAGCCGGTGGTAGGCCTTCATGGCTTCAGAAAAAGCCCCGACGTCGGTGCTCACAACAATGAAGTTCTCCCAGATCTGCCAGTGCTCATAGTTACACTTCAGGGCTTCCTGCAGCGTACGGAAGGCTTTGTCTCTGCCAGTGAGTGAGAGGAAAGAAAACCAGGGAATGAAAATTCAATAAAAGACTGGAATAGGCAAGAGATTTAATGTGCTGACACCAGCAATGGGATTAACTGCACTAAAGTGTAAATGGTGTTGCCTGATTGAAAAGACACACATTCACCCGCAATCCTTATAAGGCAGGAGAGCTAACCAGGATTTAATAAAAAGCTTTTTCTGCTTTGCTTTTCAATTTCAGGCCTGGAAGCACATGAGGCTGATGTGAGATGTGAGGGAAGGCTGTGAGTCACTGACGGACTGGACTACCAGCTGCTCTCAGATCTGAGTTAAAAACAAACAGTTCCGAGAGACATGACTCTATGGACACCGAGGACAAACAGCTCAGACTTGATAGTGACCGTAATGAGACTTGTGTCTGAGCAGCTGTGCTGAGTGATGGGCAGTAAGTCGATATGAGGCTGAGGAGTTGACAGACAGATGTCAGGGACTGAGGAGGTAAATATTTGGGAGGGTGAGTTGATTCCAAATATTAATGCATAGTAATATATAAAATCCTCTAAATCAATGAGGCCAATTTAAATTGTTTATATTTGCATATTTTTCTTGACATTTTTCCAGAAGCAGAGTCAAAACAGGAATGAAACTCTGGAAAAATTTACCTTCCTGTTCCATAAAATGGAATCCGAAAAAATAGGAAAGATTTAGTGATGATTAATTTTTCCCAATTACAAGGACTATTAATCAGGAACGGTCTTCTAATTCACATGCGTCAGACCTATTGCCCATGGACAAATACCGGCCGACAGGTGATCAATCAGTGAATTTTGAGAAATAAAACGAATTTTTAAAAAATCATATTAAAGACTTGTGTAAAATTATATTTAATTAAATATGAACATAATATCTAATATACTTAGACTTACTTGCATCAAAAAGGGGGATAAGTTACATATTGTTGTTCATAGTTCATTAAGTTCATTGTCCATTTGACATCTGACTGCATAATTTATGGTCCCTGAAACAAAATATGTTTGACGCTCCTAGTGTAATCCAATAAAAACATTGTTCGACGGCCCTAGTTTCAACACATTGTTCTCCATTTGTGTAATTTTTTTTGGAGACAATTCCAGCCTATAGTTCATTTCCAACTCAGCTTTTTAGAAAAGATTACAGTCACATTGAATCCACTTACGGTATATACCGTAATTTACGGACTATGAGCCGTAACTTTTGTCACACAAGTTCAACCCTGCGGCTTATGCAAGGAAGACGCAAGGCACAACTGCCAATAAACACCATAGAAGAAGAAGTTTAACGTACAGCAACACGCTTTGTACATGAATAAAATTAGCATAAACTGACCCTCATCATGGAAAATGGAAAAGAATGTGGCACATGAGGCTTATAGTCAGGTGCGGGTTATGGTCCTAAAATGAAGGTAATCACATTTGCACATTTTCTATATACTGTAATTTCCGGACTATGAGCCGCAACTTTTGTCACACAATTTCAACCCTGTGGCTTATGCAGAGATGCGACTAATGTATGCATTTTTTCTAACAGCCGCCAGGGGCGCTCGAGTAGAAAAGGTAAGAGTGAGACAGGTGGTGTCGAGGTAGACGCAAGTCACAACCGCCAATAAACACCATAGAAGAAGAGGTTTAACGTGTGGTAACACGTTTTGTACATGAATAAAATTAGCATAATATGACCCTCATCATGGAAAATGCAAAAAAAAATGCATTCAGGTGCGGC
>JAFBJS010005964.1:0-29529 GCA_016785265.1 Paraplagusia blochii | reverse complement strand
CACACAAAAAGAAGAGCATATGACGCAGCTTTCAAGTTAAAACCATTCGAGCTGGCCGATAAAGAAGGAAGCAAAGCTGCAACACGTAAACTTCACATTGATGAATCGATAGTGAGACGCTGGAAACGGGAACTGGAGCAATGTTAAAAGTAAAAAAAAAGCTTTCTGGGGTAACAAAAGCAGGTGGCACATGCGTGGGCACATGCGGCTTATAGTCAGGTGCGGGTTATAGTCCGGAAATTACGGTAGTTTCCCCATACCTAATGTGTATATGTGTAGGCTATATAAATAAAATTTGATTGATTTTACCTTAACTGCGTATTCCTCATTGTATATATATTTTTATTCATACTGCGAGCCTTTCTGTGGGTGGTGAACCCACTCAAAGATACAGTCATGGAAAAAAATTATTAGACCACTCTGCTGTTTTCTTCAATTCCTTGTTCATCTTAATGCCTTGTTCCACTAAAGGTTTATCACCTGGGGGAAACAATGAACACAAAACCATGCAATGACTAAAAGCACTGTATTTGTCAGAACAATGTTATTGCTAGTGATGTAGGAATGGAAGTGATTTTTGTAACTGTCAATAAAACCATGGAAAATGGCCAGAAATCAGCTCTGAAATTAAAAACTGAATTATGAGCCTTTTTTTGTTGTTATCATATTTGTCCAGATTAATGTAGATTAAGTGGAAGCAGACTTTTAAATGGACAAGAAATTAAAGAAAGAGTGGTCTAATCATTTTTTTCCGTGTCTGTATGTGGGTCAGGATGGTGCTGTGATCAGAGCACATCCGTGGACACCTGGCAGCTGGTGGATTCAAACCTGAAGCATTGCGGACCCCAGTCTCCTTCCTTCACTGCCAGGCCACCACTGCTGTCTAAGTCATCTTTTATTTTTTTTTATTTTATGTTTCCCAGACCCTGTTGCACCCACATTGAACAATGACAGTTTATTCAGTCTATTCGTCTTGAAGCTCAAAGAGACATTTGGTTTTATACTCATCGTACTTCTTTTGGAGGCGGATATAAGCTGAAGAGAGGTTGTTCCAGGCTTCGGCATTCTGAAGGCAAGATTAAAAAAGGTGACGTTAAAAAGGTCAAAGGAAGAATACTTAGGATTTCTTATGATTATGATACTCCAATACTTTTCCAACACAATGTACTCTAAATGAACTGCAGTTGAAGCAACTTGTCACAGTTCTCTTTTCCTTTAATCTTCCCACAGATCACAACTCTAGACAGCAAAAGCAAACAGAACGGTCTAAAAGGGTTTGTTGTTCCCAGGTACTTACATCAGGCTCCAGTCCCACACACTTCTGGAAAGCCCGGGCAGCTCGTTCGTAGTTCTGCAGAGTCAAGTAGGCACAGCCAAGAGAAAACCACACACCGAGCTGTCGCAACACAGACACAGTCACAGAATGAAAACTCCATCTTAAATAACTATGAGATAAGAACTTAGATTTCTTGTTTCAGTTTTTGAAGCTGAATATTTAACAGTAATGAAATAAAGTAATTGCGTGTGGTTTATTTATTTCAAATAAATAAGCCATTAGGGAACCCAACGTCTACTGTCTGAAGATCTTTGGAGGAAATAAACCCTTTGCACCAATGACCAATCCCAGAGAGCAGTGTAAAAAAAGTGAGTCTGGTGGATGATTCAGTGAAATAAAAGGAAATTTGACAGTTGCTCTTCATGGCTCTACTTTACTGTGCAGTAAATAGATGCTTCAGAAATGTCTCTTAAGCAGTAACATCTTGATGGCCATTCATGGTAAATTCAACTGATGTTAAATTTGACATTACAATCTTAAATCTGTTTTACCTTAAATATTATTCTCCTTTCTACTTGTCCCTTATTCAGGGATTGCAACAATATTTTTTTTTCCATCCCACTGCATCCATCAATCTCCGTCTCTGGTGGCTCCTTATCTAGAATCATTTTTCTACCAATGTATCCACTGTCCCTCGTCTAAACATGTCCAAACCATCTCAATCTTGCGTCTCTAGCTTTTCCTCCAAACCTTCCTGCCTGTGTTGTCCCTCTAATCACCTCATCCCTGATTCTGTCCATCCTTGTGTCTCCTAAAGAGAACCTCAGCATCTTCAACTCTGCCTCCTCAAGCTCTGCCTCCTGTCTTCTGCCTATAGGTAGTGTCCATACATCATGGCTGGTCTCACAAATGTCCTGTAAACCGTTCCCTTCCCCTGAGCTGACACTCTCTTTATTATAAGCCAAGAGGGTTTATGTTCAACATTGTTATATTTTAAGTAGTAAAACAGTTTTATATAATATTGAGTTTCGTATTCGTCCCACAACCAACACTGCACTTTGTGGTCAACACAGAACATGTGGTTCCTCTGGGAAACAAACACAGGAGACGTAGCGTTCAAGACAGCCATGCTAACTGCTAGATTAAGAAACCACTAAATAAAACAGTAATTGTTTATCATTTGGGGAAGAAATGCACCAATAAAAAAATATATATATTTTTGGCATATGGTTGTGGGCCTGATATGGACGATAGTCGGCTCAAAGGGACCACGAACCAGGAGTTTGATACCACTGCTCTAAATCAGTAAGGTACAATGTTCCTGTTAGTTCAGCACCAGCAACATTAGAGTTTGTCATGAGAAGCAACTGTTGTGTCCACACCACCGCTGAGACGTCTGACCAGCTCACTGCCAAGTGTTGGACAAAGCCATATGTAAACGCTCCATCAAACCAGACCATAAAACCCTAACCCTCGTCTCCGTTCTGTTCTTCACCTTTTTTTTTTTGGCTGCCTTCAGATGCGTTGTTAACACTGTGTCTTGAGTGTTCCGATCACTCGTGGACGTCGGTAATTATGACTTCACACCTGGCAGTCGAGCGTGTCCCGAATGTGTCTCCGGTAACCACACGAGATCTGGCTTCTCCCAAATTGTATTCAAACACACCCTGACATCATGTCTGCTGGACGCTGAAGCTGTTTTTAATGAGACTCGCTGACGAACGCGTCTGACGTCAGGGTGTTTTTGTTTGTCGATGCGTCTGCAACTGAGTCGGATTGAATCAAAGGGAAAAAGGATCCTCGCATACAAACAGCTGCAGTCGTAGCTGTGTTCTTCAATGACTACAAAGAAAGAACGAATAATGATCCAATAAACTGAATGCATCCTCATAGAGTGGAAGTTAAAATTGTATGTGTCTTATTTATAAATAATAAACCTGGGCAAACTATGGCTCGAGGGCCAGATGTGGCCCATTGGCGTTCTAATCCAGCCTGCCAACCTTGTCAAGGTTATCCTATAATATTAAATATATTCTTCCGCCTCTTTCTTAAAACGCTTGTATTTTCGCAATACATAGTGTAGAAAAGGCTTAAAGCAACATTTATGCAAGACTTTAACATGGCATGTACAATAGTTCGATCAAATGCTCCTTCGATCTTCTCCTGACTTGATCTTGGTGTCAAGTTTTATTAGCCATTGTGACCTGCAGCTCAAAAAAAAAGTCAAGTGAATTCCAAAGTAGGGAGCGTGACTGCTACTGAATACGCTGGCTGTTTCATAAATTGTTTTTTTTGCGTATTTTTTTTTTTCAACAATGCTAAAGTAGCATTGAATTCTGATTTCTTACCTTTTCTTCAAAAAGAAAAGTAATAAGTGAAAGGGTAAAGTGATCTACATATTCTGAGAAGGACAGTCAGACATGGCAACACAACTTTAGAATAACACAAGACACACACACACACATATACACATATATAAATATACATATATACATATATAAATATATACATATATAAATATACATATACATACATACATATATACACATATACGCATATACACATATATACATATATATACACACATATATACACATATACACATATATACATATATACACACATATATATACACATATACACATATATACATATATACACACATATATACACATATATACATATATACATTATATATACATATATATGTATCCATCCATCTCATATATATATATATATATATATATATATATATATATAAATTCTTTTAATTGTAAATTTATCAAGCAGACCGGGTTGAATGCTCTATTGGGCCAGTTTTGGTCTGCAGGCCAAGTGTTTAACACTCCTGGTATATATACATATACATATATACACACATATATACACATATATACATATATACATTATATATACATATATATGTATCCATCCATCTCATATATATATATATATATATATATATATATATATATATAAATTCTTTTAATTGTAAATTTATCAAGCAGACCGGGTTGAATGCTCTATTGGGCCAGTTTTGGTCTGCAGGCCGAGTGTTTAACACTCCTGGTATAGAGTATTCATCATTGACTGTGATTCACTAGTACCTGCATGTGGTTGATGGTCAGTGACGTCTCGAAGCAGTCGGCACACTGCTGCAGCTCCTTGTGTTGCAGGTGCAGCAGACCTTTGGACCGCATGGCCCTGGCACTGCGTTTGCCCGACAGCTCCCATGCTCGGTCGTAGTACTGATGGTCCCTCAAGATGTCTCCCAGAAGGCAAAACAGACTGGGTGTCTCCTTCTTCTCCAACTCTCTGCGTACAATCTCTTCAGCCTGAAAGACATGGGAGAAGTGAATAATGAGGTGACGTAGGAAACCGGCTCAACACAAACGACAGAGAATCCTGTGTGGAGCGAGACTGACATAAACAACGTGATGATAACACCTCCTTATGACATTGAATCTGATACGATTTATCGGCTAATGAGCGTTACTTTGCATTACCTCATTCTTCAGGTACCTTTGGAACATGCCGGGACTTACAGTACACCGCAGCAATGGTGGAAAAACAAAGAACATGTTCTTTCGCTCCACATCCTAATTTATTCTTTTGGTGTGTGAGGTGTTTCAGTCTGGCTGCAGCAAAGGAAAGGTCTTGAACACAGAGTCGATGTTTCAGAGGAATAAAGTCATGACTAAGATTTAACACTATTTTAACTGGTTAAAGCCCAAGTGCTGTCTGTGCTTAGGTGTGGTCCATGCACAGTCATTGCCTACAGAAATGGGCAAAAAAAATGGCAAATGTATGAGAAAAGCTTTTAGGAAAAATGGGAAAGAATGAGTCACTGTTTGCCCCTGCATGGTTAAGCATGATAACCAGCAAGGACAAAAATAAAACATTGGTGGTTTGTTTCCTAAATGAGACATTTGGAAAATCCTCCATTGCTTAGAATAAAATATTCCTCCAATTATATTTGAAAAGAACAATAATTTATCCAGTTTTTTTTTTATCTAATAGTTCAAAAAAAGAAAAAATACCACAGCTTGCATGGGTTTTCATTATAATGGAAAGGTTGGGGAAAATATTTTAGAAATATTTCTATTTCAATGTAACCAATTTTACTGTAAGAGTTAGCTTATGTTTAACAGATGCCACATTGTTGGAGCATCACTTAAATAGCAAATTTAGTATAGTACTATAATCGATTACTTTTAGACTTTCTTATGTTAGTATTTGAGCAAAAGGGATATTATAAAGCATTGCCAGATTATCTTTTTAATGAGAAAAATGAAGGGAAGAGACTGGATTCTCTTTGAATGAAGCCAATTAGTAAAACTAAAGCATGTTTTTCAATGTGGCTCAGGACATTTGGTCTAAATTATATCTCATCTCTCTAGACTGAGGGAAGGGAGACCAGAACTGGCATCACTAACAGTGTCCTGGTAATAGAAAATGGTGCATTTAACCCACAATAGACTAGATATTATTTTCTGGGTGGTGCTCTGTCATTAGTGTAAAACTCCACGGTTCACTTCCTGAGCAGGATTGAATCCTGGTTAAGACGGTTGGCTTCCAGTGGGCTGGAGGACAGTTCATAAGTGACTGACAGTGCAGTGTGATTTGAGTGGCAGTAATGGAGACTGCTGCCCCCCACATACTGATGCCTATTTATTTGTCCAGATATTATTTGCCATTGTGCTTTTTAATTCAGTTTACCAAATATATTAATTAATTATATTAAATTATATTATATCAAATCAAATAAACTTTATACTTCAGATTTCCTTGTCAATGTCTGCATTTAACAAATCTATTCAAAGAAAAAGAAAAAAAACTGATAGGAAATGTGAGCATTTTAGCCCTAATGGATGAGATCTTAGTGTTTACATGAAAACTCCATCTTTCTGCTACAGACCTTAACCCCATATAAAATTTTAGGTTGCGGCACATTGGTCATAACATTTGTTGAATGTTCTATAAATGGCCATTAAACTTAAGAACAATTAAATTAATCTCCTCACCACCTGCAGCAACGTCACACAACTGTGTGTGTGTGTGTGTGTGTGTGTGTGTGTGTGTGTTAAGAGGAAATTAATTTGCATTCATGGAAATATGCACCAAGTCAATTACAGTTACATCTAACTTGCCCGTCTCACACACACAGTTATCTCCAGCTTCGCCTCTACAGCAGCCAAAGGGAGTGAGCACTTCGTAATGAGATTTTTTTTTTTTTTTTTTTTTGTAATTGCATTATTTCAATTCAAGGTCACAGTTGCAAACAGCCAAAGACAAAAGTATTCAGTCTGAAAAGAGGGAAGAGAATCTGGAATAAGACTCAAGTCCTTCTTCTAAATGGATTACTGAGGAGCTTTATTGGGCTGGACCTCTGCAACTGCAGAACATGGAATATTGGCAGAAACACATCACTGGGACCAGACTGTGGCAAGAGGCATCATCATCATCATTGTCATTAATATTATACTAGTATTATTATTATTTTTGTACAACAATTCGCTGAGGCAACCCTTGAAAATTGGACAAAGAAAGATGGACAATTATCAGACAATTGCCCCTAAAAGCAGGGGTGGTTTTGTGGTTAGTGGTTAAGGAAGAAGACTTGCATCTAGAGCAGGGGTGTCAAACTCAATTTCACTGCGGGCCAGATGTGAAGTTATTGGCCAAACTCAATATGTATTGAGAAATAACTATAAACATGCATGTTTTCCCTTCTCTCTGGATATGAAGTAGGGTTTTTTTTCATGTGTAATCACAATCTGGAACAGCAATATTCACACATCATTGGTACTTGTTTCTTATTTGGTCTCTTTGGTAATAATTTTCATCGAACTCTGTCTTTACAGAACAAAATGTACGTTCTATAACAAAAAGCATGCATTATTCATATAACAAATACTGAGTGTATGTAAGGTCTACATACTAGCAGGCCAACTATAGTACACATTTGATTTAATCTCACAAAAATCACTGCCAGATTTGCCCCCCAGTCAGAGTTTGATACCTATGATCTAGAGCAGTGATTTTCAACCTTTTTTGAGCCACGGCACATTTTTTACATTTACAAAATCCTGAGGTGCACCACCCCGTATAAATTACATTTTAACACAGTATTTATAATACATGTAGTTAATAAGATAATTTGAAAATGTATCAGAGCCATTTTTTTTTATGTGAACCATTTTTATGGATATCCTGGCAGGAATGGTAGAAAGACACACTCAAAGCTCTTCCTCAACAACAGCTCTCAGTCTCTCTCTGTTTTGAGCTTTTATCACAGTTTGATTGAACAATTGTAAATACATTATCACCTCCACGCACATGCATTGCTTTCTTAAAATGAGTTAATTTGTCTTGTGTGTCTTTGAAGCTTTTTTATTACTTAAGACAGCAGACTTACTGGGGAGAACAGAGGAGCTAATTTAGGTAATGTCGATGCAGGTTCTCAGTCATCCAGGTCATGGTCAAGGTTAAAGAGTTTAGGCAACTGGACATTCAGTTTTTTGAAAAACGTTTCTCCTCTCATCCAAAAGGCTTCTTCAGTTCTAAGTGTTAGTGGGGAGTAACAGAAGTTATATCCCGTGAGTGGGGAGGAAGTCCCTCCTGTTGGGTGGACCTGGGGATACCTGTGAAGTGTGGTACCAGTGGTTGGTTGGGTATTGATGGGTCGTTACCGTCATTGTTGGAGTGGTTTTGGTCACAGGGCTCGTTAATATGCAAAAATGGTTGATACGAGTGGAATCTTTTGGGTATTGTTCCCAAAAGGGCTTTGTAGGTGGGTGAGAGGTTATGTCTCAAACCACCACCTCTGTTGAGGGATGGTTTTTCCAGGTTGACAAAAATGGCTTCTTTAACACCTCTCTCAAACCATCTGTCTGTAATTTACCATCTGTAAGTTAAATTTAGGTAAATTTAATTAACCTAAATTAAGTATTAATTTAGGTTAATTAATGTTGTCATTTGGCCAACAGTAATTCAACAGCTCACTGTTGGAGTCTGTGAGTCAAGGAGTTGGTTTGTCTTTTGTCCACCGCTCATACTAGGGCCTTCATCTGGCTCAGTATTTTGTCCATGGCCCTGTTCCCTTCTCAAAAACTTCTCCATCACTGTTACTTGCTGTTGCAGTCAGGGGCGTAGCCAGAACCCATAAAATAGGTGGGCACCAAAAAAAAAAAAAATCAGTGGGGCCCAACCACAAAGTATTTTAGCCTAAGTTTGAAATGAACATCATCCCTCGTTATGACATTGCAAGCACAACAGCAGCGGCGCAGTATGCTGTGTGCACAGGTACACCAATGTGACATGCTTCGCTTGACTTGGTCAGCCCTCTCATTGGACGGGGCGGGCCTGACTGACAAGTGGGCGGGCCCAGGCCAACCTGTTGCTACGCCTATGGTTGCAGTTGCGTCGCATGTAGCGTGGTCTATTGTTTTCACAGGCATTTATAGCCTCTGCTGCCACCCGCTGGAATAGAAGGATATTACATATCTGCCACACTTCATTACGGCGCAGACAGCCAACAATGGTTGATTAGGTGATATTAGATGATTTCATCTAATATCAGGCATAATTTTTGGTTCAATCCTGGGGGGATGTTTTGGCCTAGTGGTTAAGGAACCACACTTGGGTTCAGATCCACAAGCTGCCAGGTTGCCACTGAGGTCCTCTGAGCATGGCACTATCCTCACCCACTGCTCGAAGCTGCCCACTGTTCACGTTGGTGACCAGTTAAATGCAGAGGTCACATTTCATTTCACAGTGGTGTGGATCACAATCAGAATGAGAAAGAGTTGCTTTCTTTCCCAGAAAAACTTTTTCAGACAGATCTACATCTGCTACATGTGGATTTTTAAGTAATTTACCATTTAAAGGGATTAAAGGACACATTGTAGAAATATTAAAACACTGAGTCGAATTCCACCCGGGTGTTTCTTGCACCTGTGCGTCCAACGTTTACCTTGCCATGTTGGCCGAGTCGCTCATAGCAGATGACCACGTCCTCCCAGAGCTCAAGTTTTTCAAATATGAGGAGAGCAGAGCTGGTGCAGCCGAGGTCTGTCAGCAGGCTGGCCAGCTGTTTCTGCAGAGACACACACACACACACACACACACACACAGGTTGTAAAAGGTTACAGGTTGTCTGAGTGCTAACAGGCCCACAGGGAAAGAGAGAAAAGATCAGAACACTAGACACTCAATTCTCATTTTCATATAGAATAAAGGGGCCTATTCAAGGTGCCATGTGTTTTACTTGTTGCTAAATCAAATGTCTGGTACAAAGATAAACGCAATGGTGTTGAAAAAAAAAACACAGAAGTCAAGGACAGATGGAAGGGTTAGCAAGAAAGAATAATATATACTTAGATAAGATCAGGAACGGCAAACTCAGGCCTGGGGGCCAAATCTGACACAGAGTGTAATTATTTTTTGGACAGGATCAGGAATGAGGTGATCTGAGGGACAACACAGACCACAATTTGGAGAAACAGAGAAGCTAAATCGAGATGGTTTGGACATGTTCAGAGGAGGAACAGTTGGAGTCAGAGTAGCAGATACAGAGGACAGAGGGAGATGAAAAATGTAAGAAGAAATAAATAGCACAGATGTGTGTTTTATTTCAAATTTAATTTATTTTTTGTTTATAATATTAAGCTTTTTTTTATTATTATTCCCAGTTGATCATTTTGTAAATATAGTAAATATATGTTCGTCACCTCTGGATTGGATAAATTAGAAGACGGATACAAAGATCACTTATTATTATTAGAATAATAAATAGATAGGACAGATAGATAAAAAGAGACAGACAGATGGGCTTGTCTGTCTTAAATAATCCCTTAGAAGTTTCCCTTTGAGAAATTATGGATATACATGTGAAAAAAAGAAATCTACTCAACTTTATAGATTTCATTGGCGAGCCGCATTAGAGAGATGAAGCGGCCACATACTGCCCCTGGGCCTTAGTTTGCCCAGACCTGTCCTATACAGATATCAAAGGAACAACTGACTTTTTTTTTATCCGACAAAGAACATTTATATGATCCTACATTTAAATTGGCAGTGGCAGTGGCCCTCAGCTCATACGAGTTTAATACTCTAGGAATCAGCAGAACAGCTGGCTGGGAGGAAGGACAGGAATTGATTTTTAACAAGTCCTATTAAAATGAAGGAGCTGCAAAATGCGTAGAACATTGCAAAGATTACATTGAGTCCAAGGGAAAGAGTAAAATAATGGTTTTCATCATTAAACGTCTACACACGTCACAGTAATCTAGCCTGTATTCACGAGGTCTTGCGCAAACAATGATCATGGGGGGAAAAAAAAAGAAAAAAAAAAAAGGTTACCCTGAAGAATGTAACCTTCGAAACCAACCGATTGTAATGCTTTCATTTATTGCTTCATTTCAAATGTGTTAGGATTAAATGGCTCCTAGAGAGAATGAAGAAACGGCACACGTTGTTGGGGGAAAAAAAAAAAAAAAAGCTTTCAGTGCTTTGGTGATGTGAAGAGATGCATCACGGAGCTGCTGCAGTCCTCCACCTCTATGTGGCTCTCAGTCCCCAGGCAGCAGTAGGCGCTCTTCAATTCCACCTTTATTGCTTTTATCAGTTATTACATGCCGCCTGGGCTTAGTCCCCTCCTCCACTGATCTCTGCGGTATTACACCTCCTTCAATATCAAGGATAAATCTAAATCAAACTTTAAAGGCCTTTAACTATTACAGTATTTTTTTCATACATTATCTGTAAATAATATTGCTATTGAGTTGTTTTGTTTACTCTAACAAAGCATTTAATATACAAGTGTCCACTATAAATGGCGTCCTACAGCATTTATGCAAAAATCTCTCATAAATCTTTACCTACGTCTTGTTGCATATTTCTGATAAAAGCAGTCAAAGTCCGCACTTCATTGGACATTGGCGGCTCTGAGTTGGAAGTCAAAGCTAATGTTGAAAGCTGAGCTGAAATCAAATTTTGTCACGACATAGAAAGAGAACTCCGATATATGTTGTGAAACCCATACTTGTAATTTTGATCATGTTAAAATTACCTGAATAAAGAAATATAATTATTATGAAAGAGAAAGTGCATTTCCCCTGCTCCTTTCTAATGTCCTTGCAGGAGCTCCTTCAACATCTTCAATTTCCTTCTAGGGGATCAATAACATTTATTTGATTCAGATATTGATTTCCACCTTTAATATTCCTGTGACAGGTTGCTGTCACTTGTAACGGACAATATTCTGTTTGTTTCTTTGTTTGACAATATTGTTGCGTAATTCTTTCCAATGCAACAAATCCATGCCTTAAAATATATCACTTTATATTTGTGAATTGTGGATATTAGTTGTCCCACTACTGGGACAAGGGTGGTTTACTAGTAAAGGAATCAGGCTTGGGTTCAGAGGGTTCCAGGTTTGAATCCCACAGCTGCCCACTGTTCACTTAAAATATTGCAGAAAAAATGCAGAGGTGTTTAACAAAATGTCACAAAGTTTCTTTTCCTGGTTCTAGAGTGTATATTTGACAGCTATTTAGAATAATGTATATCTACCTAAGTACGAATATAAAACTCATTCATTCATCTTCATCAACTTATCTTTTATCACAGGGTTTCACAATGCCACCAAAAATCACACAAATCTGCTCCACTCTGTGAGACCACAGGAAGTTCTGTGGCAACGTGCCGGATTGGAACCTGAAGCCTTAAGGACACAATTTTGCTTCCTTAACCGCTAGGCCACCACTGCAGCCTGCATTTAAAACAGGGTTAGAAAAAAAAAAATTTGGTTTTACCTGAACAACCCATCTGGCTGGGGCTTGACAGCAATAGAAGATTTTAAGGCGTTCCGTAACAGAAGCCGACTTATCTTCAAAGAAGTCTACCAGGACCTGGAAAAACAAAAGGACAAGGAAATGAATGTCTGCAGTTGGCTCTGCCACAACCTCTCCCGCATAATAACAACAACGCATTTGGAGCTGAAGCTTTTTTTCATTCTTCCTGTGTCACCGAAAGACACAGAAAGTCACTTCTATTGATTGCGACGTGTTCACAGCAGTAGTGGAGGCAAAGATTATTCCTGGTGTTTTGGATGTTATTTAACCAATGACACAAGAAACACCCATCAGGAAAACTGGCCGATTTCTTTTTACCACTGTCTGCAAAACACTTATATTAATTGTGACAAGTGAAGCAGTGTTGCAGGAAATCTTATTACCAAATATGAGCTTTTAGAAAACAGCATTTAATTACCAACTCCAAATATTAAACGGTTGCCAGATTGTTCATTAACCTCACAAACGAACCTCGACTAATACAAAAATCATAGAAATGATAACAAAAAACAATGATAATAATAAGTAGAAGATGGTGCTCCAGTTTAAACTATCATTTAGAAAATTGAAAATCAACAGTAAGACATTATGCCGCATCTTGAAACAACTCCAAACATTGACTTTTGATGCAGCAGTGAAGGTTAAACCCATAGTTTAGATCAGTGTTCCACAACAATATTTGCGCCATGGACCGGTCAAACGTCTAGAAATTTTTTAGCGTGCCGGTCTTTGAGGTGTAGCTGATAAATACTACTAATGAAAATGAAACGTCCAGCATAAAAGTGGTATTTTTTGGACATGGCCTGGACACTCAAACACGAGGGAATCAGGTCCTTTATCAAAACACTTTTTAGCGTCTAATAATAGATAAAACATAAATTGTGTTAAGCTGAGCAGCATCTCGCTGCGGCCCGGTACCAATTGCCCCAGGGACCGGCACCGGTCCACGGCCCGGTGGTTGGGGACCTTTGGTTCAGATGACGTCCTAAGAGAGTTGTCTGGGGAGAAGATGTAACCTTCCCAAAAAGAGCCAATTTAGACACTATAGGATCATATTAAGGAAGGAGGATTAAGGAACATGAATTGATTTTTTATTACATGTTTAAATGGAGGCCTTCACTCTGACCCAGACACAATATTTCTGTCTTTTGTGTGAAACTCCAGGGTTCATCTCCTGGGCAGGTTCAGATCCTGGTTAAGGCGGTTGACTTCCAGAGGGCTCACCACCTACAGGAAGGTATGATGCGGTGCAATGTGATTTGTGTGGCAGTTGTGGACGGTTAAGGGGATGAATGGATGGATACATGGATGTTTACTTGGATATCGGATTATTTGGAGATCTGATACCTGCTCTCACGATTAAATGTCATTAAGAGATGCACGGAAATTCAAAAATCACATGTTGCGTTCATATTTATGCTGTTAAACCCTGTTGTTATAAGCATATAGAGTAGTGATGTAAAACTCAATTTTACAGTGGGCCAAAATCAAAAACATGGACGAAGTTTCTCTTCAAATTCAATTCAAAGTATTGATTCTTGTGATCTTAGGAGGCCAAAAATGAATACAGGTCACTGTGGGCCAGTCACAACCCAAATCAACAGACATTAGCTGTAAATTATTAACCATTATTGATGATATTGTATTGTCGACTAAGAGATATCTCACCAATTAAGTATTACTCCATTTTTATAAAACAAAAACCAGTAAATGGACTAGCAGAAATTACCATATCAAAATCTCTTGCGACCCCCTAAGGGCCACAACCCAGTCTTTGGGAAACAATACTTTAGAGCAGAGGTGGCCAAACTTTTTGACTTGTGGGCCATAATCAGTATTGGACGAGCGGGCCGAGTCAAGAGCAGAAAGATGGAGCTTTAGTTGAACTAACAAAAATGGTGGGTAAAAGTCATGTATAAAACCTGAAATGCTTAATTTCTAATAGCCTTTCTAATGTCATCTACTGGGGAACTGCAGGCATTGCAGCGAAAAGGCGGAAGAATATGATAAAACAAATAAATTATTTAATTTGGACAAGGCTAGCAGGCCACCATAATGGGCTTATTGGGCCACATCTGGCTCCAGACCTTAGTTTACCCATGTCTGCTATGGAGCGTATGATAAAAATGCAATCTATGCTCGGTGTCAATCCTGTTTGTCAATAACAAACAGTTTACCTAATTTACTTGACTGCAAATTTATCTGTTAATTTTGACTTTTGAGATGAAAAAAAGTCATCTGCATCACTTCAGAAGAAGATTAACAACATATTTAATTCTTCTCAGTACATCTGAACCAAGTGTTCTGCTTTAGAAATGTTTCCATACACTGTGTCCTGCCAGAAAGAAGCCATACATCAATTCCGTGCAGCGCGGCTTCAGGCCGAAGCAGTGAATCTCAGACGCAGAAAATTGTGCACAAAACCCTTTAACATGTCCGGACTATCTTTTTCCACCATTCCTGCTTAGGAATAAGTGGCAAGCTTTTCACGCTTCTTCACTAAATTAACCTTAATCACAACACAAAAAAAAACCAAAACATTAACATTATGTTTGTACAGTTCCCTCCACAGCCCCAGCCTGGTGCTGGAAAATATTTAAAGGAGAAATAAATCTCTGCTTTCTTTAACTGCGTGCAGAGCCGGTGTCCTCTTCCAGACCAAACGTTTGAATCTTTTAACTACTTTGCATTTCATACGATCATTTTATAATGTCGCCTTTGTCTGGTCTCTTTAGGACGCCGCTGGTCAATGTCCAAAATGACATGCGTACTAGAGGCAGATTAATGGTTCTGTTTGTGTTACTCAATAACTCACGGGCGGAGTGAGCCAAGTGGAGCTCGTTCAACTTTTGACGCTCATTTGACTCACGGGGAGTGTTCGATGTCCAGGCTAAGACGCTCCTGGTGACACAATTATCTGCCCAGATGAGTTTGCGGCTCTTACGCGATTCACATCTGGCGCATCAGAGTCACCACACACAAGAGGGAAGCCCTGACTCACAGTCAGAGCCCTCTAGAAACCACTTAGTTCTACTGGCACAGAGAATAAAAGCAGACATGAAGCCATTCATAATAAGGTGTAATAAAAAAACAGGACTTTATTGGACACTTTCCTCTTGAAGTATGTTCAAGTGAAGAGGTCACTCTTGTACACACATCAATAGTGCCGACATTAAAATACTACTTTGCTTCAATTTACCTGGAGTGTCTAGAATTACTTTTTAGCCAATATTGTTCAAACATTTAATTTCTAATTTTGGTGGTGGCCTGGTGGTTAAGAAGGTAAGTACCACCAGCTCACTAACGTGAAGGTGGTGTTTCTTAATTTTTTTTAACCAGCCCTCATGGGTTAAAAAAAAAAACACAAACTAATTAACCATGCAATGATTGAAATACCAATTAAGGGTTAATATGTATTTATGTATTTGTACGAACAACTGGGTGAGTAGCTGGCACCAGCATTCATCATTAAATCTTCTGATTATCAAAACAGATTCATAAAATGAGCTGCAACATTGCCACCTAGTGACTTTCACTTGCATATACAGCTGTTTATCCCAAATCTATTTTCAGGGCTCAAATCACTTGGCCAAATACAGGCATTGCGTGTCCATTTTAATGGAAAGAAAATGATAATGATTCTTAGATTTTACATTATGATGTTACTGATGTTAAAGCATAAGTCCATTTATTGCTGGCGTTGCTAATTTTACACTTATTTATTACACGACAGACAGTCCAAATTAGGCAAAATTTAAAAAGGATTATCACAAACATAACCATTTTACACCCTACCTGAGTTTGGGTCATGGCTCTTTCAATTCGGCGAGAACTTCCCCTCTCCAGTTTGGTCCTGAGGCAAAGTGCGGTGACTTGTACGGCCCAGTATTTCGGCTCGGATAATAAAAACTGAGGAAGGAGAGAGAGGTTAGAGGGGCTGCAAAAGGAATTTATCCATCAATACCATAAACTACACAACTCAATTAAACTTTCTACAATAAAGTACATTAGCAACAAATTCAATTATATTTAGTTTCTCCATACTGTAGTATTTCAAGTTCCTCCTAATGTGTGTTTTATATGGTAAGATGGCGGACAATACTTGGGAGTTGTTTTTCATTATTTTTTAAGTTTTCTCTTGGTTGCTAGTCAACTGATGACCTTTTACAGATGACATTTTGTGATTGGTCCAGAATGGATCATCTTTGTGGTTGTGTAGCACATTGTGGTTTGGTGAGTTGTTCTGCATAGAATTGTTTTTCTTTAGATTGTGTTGATTCAAAAGATCTTTCTTAAAATGTGGCTTGGTTTTCAAACTGACACTGGCAGCTTTATCTGGTGAACTGCCTGACTCAGTTTACTCTTTTGCTGTTGTTGAAAGTTATCTGCATTTGTCCATGTGGTGCATTAAATTATTTTGGTGAACTTTAGAATGCAAGAAAAAAAGCTGTCATAAACATTTGAGGTTCAACACAAAAAAACCAGAAATCAGGAGAAGACTGAAATTTACAACAGCACTGCAAACGAGAATATTTTTTTGGTCAAGCGGTCGATGATGTGGAATATTTGCTCATTTTGACGTTGAGACGCCCTAATGACCATCCTCTGAGAAATGGAATAGTTCAAGTAACAACTTAGACGGTTTTCCGAAGGACTGCTAGAAAGAAATCATTCCCTACGGACAACAAGTCAGGGATTGTGAACGTTGTCTGAGAAAAATTAGAAATTTCATCATGTTACACAAGGCTAAAACATTGAAGGGCTGCCAGTTTTAGTTAGACTTCTAACACCCTCGGGACCTTCCTGCTCTCTCATGATGTGCATAACAAAAAAAAAGCTCAGCAGAGTTCAAAGCCTCATCACCAGTCACTAATGGAATGAGCTGAACTGTTCAATAGTCTAAGCATTCCTCCGAGTCTTAATGTTGGTCACTTTAGAAAGACACGTTTTATATGAAAGCAGACTTGACGGGTTACGGTCTAATTTGTTCAGTGGTGATCAAACTTGTGCAAACGTGTGCAGCATCCAGATGAGAGCCCTGAAGAGGCTGCACCCTGTGCTCTGAGTGGTGTGAACACACACGGCAGGGAGAACATTAGGAGGCTCCAGCATCAACATGGTGGTTTGGTAAAGGGGGCTGTGATCCAAGAAGTTTTCCTGTTTCGTTCTGTTTGTCTTTTACATCCCGAATATATCATTATATGTAGCACATTTCAATCTAGCTTGGTGTTATTATGGAAATATAAGAGTGTAGGTATCTGTTTAGACAGGCTATAGTGACTGGAGTGGATGATTGATCCTGAAATACCGACCAATATCAGAAAAGTACCAACCCCGAGTACTAGAACAGGGGTAGGAAACCTGTGGCTCTTTTGATGACTGGATCTGGCTCTCAGCTAAATCAGGTGTTTTTTTTACAAAAACTAATACATAATTTTGCTGTTATTTAAATAAAAATACAGAAGAAAGCCATGCAATAAACAAATCTGACGCATCTGTGGCGCACAGCGTAGAGCCAATCCTTTCTCTACTCCAGTGTGAGGGACGGCCCTATGTATTTCAAATTTTATTGGAATATAGTGAGTTGTACTTTAATGAAGAAATAAATTGCACTTGTTTCTCATCCGTGCACATCGAACACTTTCAAGCAAGAGGATGGCAAAAAAGAAAAAAGACGGCGATACTATAAAACAAATAAATGGTTCTCAGATGATTGGATTTTGAAATATGTGTTTTTCTTGGATCTTTTAGTCAAAAAGTACTAGAATCTGAGTACAATAGACACCTTCTCCTTAGACTAACTGTTGATATCATAATATCAACAGTACTTTTATGTAAAATACCAATATTCAAAACAAAAGAAATATATTTTAAAATAAAAAAGGAAAAATGTGGTATTGATCACTGCTATGTCTTAGAAGCCCTAGTGAAGGGGGTGCCAAATATACAGCCTGTGGGCCAAAACCAGGCATGTTACAGGGTTCACTATGGCCCGCACTTCATAAGTAGATGTTTTGACCAATGATATTCATTACATAAAAAAAAATCATTAAGATACTTGTATATAAATTGTGCACAAATGCATAGGGAAGATCTGGGACTTCATGTTATTTACAGATAATATGTTGTCATGAACATAAGTTGCTGAGCCCCAGTCGTCTAATGGAAGGTACTGGCTTCATAAGCCAGGGATTGTGAGTTTATCTGGAGCAGTGCTTCTCAAATAGTGGGGTTGGCCCCCCTGGGGGGGCGCGGTGCGATGCTGAGGGGGGCGCCTGTGACCCTCGGGAACATGCTTTTTTTCCGCCGTATTACAATAAAGTGTAATGGCTCATCCTTGTAAGTTGAACTATATCTCTTTCTTTTTGTTTTCTTTATGTTAACAAGGATACAATGTTATGCAGAGGTGTAGATATAACTATTTTATAGACAAATGCTATTATTTGTAGTTGTGGCGGAGAGTGGGTGGTGGTGAAAATAATTGAGAAGCACTGATCTGGGGTGACTACTCTAGTGGATTAAGAACCGAACTGGGGTCTGCATGGTTCCAGGATTGAATCCACCAACTGCCAAGTTGAGGTCCAATGAGTATGACATCTGTCTCTTATACACATCTAGATGTGTATAAGAGACAGGTTCAATAGTCTAAGCATTCCTCCGAGTCTTAATGTTGGTCACTTTAGAAAGACACGTTTTATATGAAAGCAGACTTGACGGGTTACGGTCTAATTTGTTCAGTGGTGATCAAACTTGTGCAAACGTGTGCAGCTTCCAGATGAGAGCCCTGAAGAGGCTGCACCCTGTGCTCTGAGTGGTGTGAACACACACGGCAGGGAGAACATTAGGAGGCTCCAGCATCAACATGGTGGTTTGGTAAAGGGGGCTGTGATCCAAGAAGTTTTCCTGTTTCGTTCTGTTTGTCTTTTACATCCTGAATATATCATTATATGTAGCACATTTCAATCTAGCTTGGTGTTATTATAGAAATATAAGAGTGTAGGTATCTGTTTAGACAGGCTATAGTGACTGGAGTGGATGATTGATCCTGAAATACCGACCAATATCAGAAAAGTACCAACCCCGAGTACTAGAACAGGGGTAGGAAACCTGTGGCTCTTTTGATGACTGGATCTGGCTCTTTGTAAGTTGAACTATATCTCTTTCTTTTTGTTTTCTTTATGTTAACAAGGATACAATGTTATGCAGAGGTGTACCTAGAACTATTTTATAGACAAATGCTATTATTTGTAGTTGTGGCGGAGAGTGGGTGGTGTTGAAAATAATTGAGAAGCACTGATCTGGGGGTGACTACTCTAGTGGATTAAGAACCGGACTGGGGTCTGCATGGTTCCAGGATTGAATACACCAACTGCCACGTTGAGGTCCAATGAGCATGACATCATCCCCACTCACTGCTGTCCGGGCGGTCAAAGCTGCCCACTGTTTACTTTGGTGATGGGTTAAATGCCAAGGTAACATTTTGTTGTGTGGATCACAATGTCACAATGACAAGAACTTTCCTTTTCTTTCCTACCCTCCCTTCATTTCATGCTCCCCCTCCTTCATTTTCAACTATGTTTTATTCAATATATTTGATCCCTTATTGATATTATCATCGATTGGTAATGCCTTTGACATGTACAGGCAAACACTTATTGCATATTTCAGTCAAAATAACCCTTCCAGTTTCCATTTGTTCTAGATGCAACATGTCTTTTTGGAGACTAACCAAAGGGTCATGGGGCTACAGTACCAGAGGGTGGCTGCTCCGCGACGCTGCCATCTTTTGGAGGAATATAAAATTGCATTAAAAAAAAAAAACATTCGAAATCGGTGCACAATCCTGCTGGGTCACAGGTCGTCCATTTCATAACAGGCTACCGCCATATATTATTTGTCCCTGAGCCCCAATTGGCCCCCGGACCTCACGTTGAACATGCCTGGTATAGTGTCATTACACATAGACAGAATAGATTTCCCAGGAGTGAGGATCAGCACAGCCACCTCCTGTTCACCATTGTCAAGTGACACAGATCAGGCACCGGTGGAGACGGCCAGTCTTGTGACAACCATCTAACCAGCCTGCAGATTCCTGGATCTACATGTAGGCTGGGAAGATGCCTGCTCACAGGGCCAGCACCTGCAGTAGCACCTTCCTTCCGTCCGTCCGTCCGTTCTGCCATGTCCGATATCGCGGATACCCTGACGACCGTCCAAAAACATCATCAGGTGATATTACAGGAACAACTTTTGGATAATGGATCCTCCTTCATAAATCTGTAAGAAGGGGAGCACTACCCAACAGAATATATTTTTTATTACTATGTTATTAAGGGCTCGGGAGCTGTCTGTGAACTGACCCCAGATCAGCTTTGTAGCTTTTCCCACTGGAGCCCCCCCCACCCTCCCCGTTTTTTTTTTTTTTTTTCTACTCATCATCCAAGATAATTAGATTTTGTCTCTAGCCAGGTAAACCCAAGGCTTTTATCTTTATTGAGCTGCGCTGACTTCTCAAAACACCAGATACAAAAGAGCATCATATCACAGCCCAGTGCAGCTCCATGTGACGCAGCACAAACATTAATCACCACACACAAGGTACTGTGTGTCATAAAAGAAAAAGACAATACCTGTATTAAAGCAGTTTACCTACAACCTTGATCTCGGCTCCAAGGACAGTGATTGTAGGTATTTCATTGGATGAGTGTTGTGAACCACACTGGCTGTTATATCAATACATACAATCCATGCAGAAAAAGAAAGAGAAATAAGAGACTAAGGGACTTAAAAATTATTATTTTTTTAATTTTAAAATAAATGTATGCTTCTATATCTTTCCCCTTTCAGTATTATGAGCTGACGCTGTAATTAGACCATAGACAGACACAGAGTGGCGCTTCGGCCCAGAGGCAATATCTCTGTCACTGGTGTGGGATCCATAGTACTTTTAATGGCTTCACAGACAGATTAGTTCAAACTGGATTAAACTTTCCTGAATCTGAATGTGGATTAGTTAAAACCTTTGTGAGTGAGTAAACAAACACGGAGTAGAACTAGTGTTCTTGCGCTACATTTTTTTTTTAAACGGTGGCAAAAACCTTAAAATTAAGTAAGTGCCAATGAGAACATGCCATTCTGTTAATTTTAAGATTTTGGCCAACGTCGATTTCAGAAACCCAAACGTGATTTTAAATAGAAAATTGTGATACGTTAAAAGATGACTCACCGATGTGAAGGCCAGAATTTCCTCTTCAGTGAGTTTGTGGACTGGATTATTCTTTTGGAAATCGTAACTGCAGAGATTATAAGATTATGACAGTAGGTGATGTCAGAAAAATATTTGATTTGATTTAAATTTCATGATTGCATATGACAAGCTTTGCAATGCAGTAGATGAAGACGAAAGCATAAAATCAGCTTTTGTAAGTGTTTTAATAATACTAACTGTTGTCTACAATAGCTATTTATTCAATGCATTCTAGGTAAGGGGCAGTGGTGAGTTAGTGGTTAAAGAACTGGACTTGGGTCTGGAGAGTTTGTGCTACAATTCCTTGTGTGCAATGTCACAATGATGAGGTTCCTTTCCTATGTTCTAAGACAAATATTCATAAAGATATCTTTACTATTCATTACCCAAAAAACATTAGTTTTTTTTAAAAAGCTGCTCCAAAGCTTGAATAATATGTAAAAGTTTACAGGACATATTTCTCATTATTTCAGTTATTAAATACTTAGTGAGTAAAATGTAACTGCACTCCTTGCTTGACAAAGGTGATAACTGCCAAATATTTTCTAAAATGTCAGTTGAAGCAGTGACAGAGTGATAGACCACTGTTCTGGTTTGAATATCTTTGGTTTAAATGTAAAATGTCACATTTAATAAAAATATGTAATAAGGATTTTGTGAATAAGGCTCTTATGTCCTCCTCAGTGAATCATGTCATTCTCATTATTACCATCATAACTATTTTAATCACCAGGTAGTGGACTTACCAGATCCCCAGGATGACTGCCTGCTCCTCTGCGCTCAGGTCTGAAATCTCATATTGATCTGGTTCTGCTAAACTGATTTTGTCCAGAACTGTGTCATCACCGAGGATCAGATCCTGTAAAACATAGAAGCAGATGTCGGGACTACATCAAGTTTTCCTTAATCTTTAACAATGCAAGAGGTCAACTCCCTTCATATGCCCACATATCTGGTCACCTCAACTGTCACGCTGACAATCTTCAAGTTCTCTTTCACAATATCCTTGAATATTCTATTGGGTCATCCTTCTCCTCTGGCCCAGCAGCTCCATGTCTGACATCAATTCTAAAATCTCATAAATAAAAAAAGCCCTCTTCATCTCCAAACTTCTCTACCTAAATTGTCCTTCTGCTCTGATCATTTCTTAATCCTGTCCATCTTGGTCACTCCCAGTGATCTCATATTATCATCTGATTTCTGCCAACTGGACATAGGAACTCAAAGCAGGGTGTCAACCATAAGGCCCACGGGCCAAAAACGGCCCCATTTGAGGTTCAATGTGGCCCGATTGATGAATGATGAAAAGGAAAAAAAGAATTATAAACTTTTGATGCTTGTGATTTCTGTCAAATTATATCTAACTAAGGTAATTATGTCATAGTTGTGCTGATCTGACAAGAAATTTGATTTTGACAGTGAAGCATTCGTCTTAAATATCTTAACATTCAAAAGTCGGTCTTGCAAAAAGTTTGGACATTAAAACAGGAAAAAGATATGTAATAATATAGTCTGTTTTTAGTACAGTGTGTAGCACAACTAAAAGTAAAGCAATAATATGTGTTTATAGTAAATAAAATGCGATATACATAATAGGTTTTGGACAATTGCAGTTTGCAGACTTATATCTTGGAAAAAAACAGCTAATTCATGTGCCTGAGGTGTGTAGACTATTTAAGTCAGGTCTATTATTCTATTCTTGGTTAATTTCACTGATGCAAAGTAAACTGCCTTGGTCAAATCCCTTAAACTGAAGAAAAAAAAAATGGTGCGGCAAATTGAGTCTAGATTTTGTCATGCCATTGTCAGAATTTACCTGAAGAGACAAAATTAAAACGCTTCATCAGCCCAGCAGGGGGTGGGCTTTTTTTAGACCAGCAAGGAATGTTTCCCAGCTCGCTCATATATTCTGTACCATCAGGACTTCCATCTAGATGGAAAAGCCAGTGGGCCCTGGTTAATGGCTGCTTTGATTGAGACCATTTACTTCCACTCCTGCAGTAATGAAGGCATTAGTGGTATATAGGCAGTAAAAGGCACCAGAGCTGGGCCACAGCCGTGAGACTGTGAGCTGCATACAAACTCTTTATTTACGCTTCATTGCACACGACTCAGGACAGAACAGGGAGCTTGACCCACTGGTCACCGAACAGATTTTAACACCTCCGGAGTTAGAGAACAGACTCTGCCACTGACACTGAACATGACTTACTGCTTTTTAAATTAAAAAAAAAAACAAGTGGATGAGCAGTTGGTGTAAATGGCTCGTTTTACTTGTATCCAGCTTCATAATTTGCTACAACTATTTTTTTACCCACCACAATTTTTTGTACAATAGACCATGGCCTAGACCAGGCATAAGCAAACTAAGGCCCGGGGACACGATGCGGCCCGCCAAGATTGTCCGGATTTAATTTTTATTTATTTTATCATTACACGTCTTTCCCTGCATTAACACATTTTCCAAGTACATGACGTAATACATGACGTCTTATACGACTTTTACATGACATTTATCATAAATACAATCCATCTTTCTGGTCTGGACTCGGCCCATGCAGCCAGTTTTAAGCCCACAAGTCGAAAAGTTCGCCCACCCTTGGCCTAGACTACATATACAACAGGTTTACAGAAGAAAAAAAAAAACATTATTGCATTCAATATCCAATAGCAAGTTAATTCTGTATGACTATAATGCTATACTGTACCAATATCAGCTGTTGCTGCAAACCAGTGACATCACACCTTTGTTGAATGATCATTCCATTTAGATTTTTCTAAATCTAAAAGAAGTATTTTTCAAACATGATTTTCTTTTACTGAAATATTGGATATAAAAGACTTTGTGAACAAATGGTCTGAAGTGTGACAAGCATTATAACCCAAAATAAACAACTGCTAACTCGGGAATCTTCCACAAACCCATGGGCCTCGTATCTCCCTCTCCATCTTCTCATTACATAAGTACCACTTTCTATTGATAACAGTAATTTGTACCTTAGGTAGACTGGACACTGGTGTAGGCATGTGGCTGGTCTGGTCATCCATCTTTACCCCCTGGTCCTGGTTCCTTTTGATCTCCAGTATGAGCTGAGCCAAGTCCTTCTGCTGAAAGCGTGTCCTTTTTCCCAGAGCACCTTCAACACAGTCCGATACAGTAAGCTTTAATTCTGCCATCACCGCGGAGCGGTGTCTAAGAGGGTCAGCATCAAACAGGCGCGCCTGTTCTGTTCTGTGGTCTGGTACATACCTGTCATGTTGACGTCCAGCCCAGAGAGCTCCCGTGCCTTGTTGATGTGTTCCTTGGCCGGCTGGTACTCGTAGTAAGTCAGATTGATGTAGACGCACTCCAAATGAAACTGGATTGCCAAGTTCCTCGGCAACAGAGAGGGCTGTTTCAGAGCTGTCAACAATGCATCGCAAGAATTATTAGTTCCTCAAGTCACATACAGCCTGATTAGATGACAACGGCACCCGATCAGTGCAATCATCCAATCTAATTAATGGTAGACCAATATTTTGCACCATAGTTTTGATATATATATATACATATATATACACATATATATATATGTATATACTGTGTATATATATATATATACACACACACACACACATATACATATTATATCAAATATGTAATATATGTGCATATACATACAGTATAAACCTGTATACACATATATACTTATATATACACATATACTTAAATTATACCATCAGAGGTGTCCACAATTGTTGCCTTGTGAGCTACTTTTAAAACGGACGTGTGAAGTGATCTACCTAGATTGATATACACACATTTATACTAGGGATGTCCGATATCAACATTTACTGATATTAACCGATATTCCCCAAACACTTCATTCCCGACAATTACAATTATTCATGACAGCTCCAGAAACTCCACACATTTAGTAAAACCAGCGTCCACCAGGATGATGAACTTTGTCCTAAAGTTGGTCTGATTTATTTTGCTCTTGTCTGTTCTTTACCGTATTTAATTCTGAGTCTTCGAGAGAGAGCTGCTGGTTGCGTTGTTGTTTCACTGAGTCTATTGCTGTTTTTCTCTACTTCGCTGCATAAACACTTCGTTAAAATCGTACCCCCCCCCCTCACATGACCAGCAGTCATGAAGAAATACAGTTTGCTATCCACAAAAAACTCCAGATCACGGACATTTACTGTAGCATTGCACATTGTTGTTGTGCCTTTAGGAAGACATCACATGTCGGTCAGAGTGTCAGTACTGACTCGCATATAATTTTTACAATATATATATATAAATAAATAAATAAATATATATATATTTACATGTATACACATACATATAAATACACATATATATATTATAAAAATAATTGTATAATTTCCCGAAGAATTAATAAAGTTCTATCCATCTGTCTATACACGTACATATATACACATATTTATATATATGCACACATATACACACATACATACATACATATAGATACATATACTAAATAATTAATGATTTTTCAGGAAATTCCAGGAAATAATAAAACCACCTTGATTAAAAAAAAAATGAAAATGAGGACTGAGTGCTACTTTAAATCCCACGCTCATAATTACCAAAGCCAAAAAGTCTGGCCTGAGGTGAAAGCCATTATAAAACAAACAGGGCACAGAGGTGATGACAGGGGAAGATTAAAGCTTTGTCTGCGCCTCAGAGCTGCCTGCAGCCATTCTTTCTAAACCTATTAATAATTTGGCCTCGACACAGGTCATATCACGGAGACAGATTATCATCTGTAAGACTGGCAGGAGAACAGAAGCAGAGAGCAGGTGTATTATTCATGATCAGAAATCATACACTTTCATCCTCATATAACATTGATGTGGTTGCTGCAGCCCTGTGGTGAACAGAGAGAGATTTATACTCAACAGCATGCTGTCGTTTTTAGTACAGCTAATGCCACGTTAAAGAGAAATGTCTGTGCCAGGGTAAACAAAACCTTATTTATGTCCATTTTTACTAAACAGTACAGCTGTTTACACTGAAAGGTATTGAAGCAGAAAGGTGGTGGTGCAGAATGTTTCTGACAGTACTTTTCAATGCTAAGGGAAGGAGGAGTTTGGTCGGAATTTTTTTTTCCTAAAAATGTGAATATTGAGTTTTTGTTGTTTTTTTTTTTGGCAAAATAGCTGCACCCATGTTTATGCAGACATAAGGTAGGCCTATTATCATATCAGCCCATTCGGATGTCGTTGATCTACACCAGAGGTCACTAACTGGCGGACCGCGGTCCTTGTCCGGACACAGGTGTAATCCGGTACGGACCCAGATCTATAATCTATTTATACGGCAGATGAATTTAACGGGATAGTTTTAAGGTGCGCAGCTTTTTCAGTGTTTACGACCAACGCCATTGTAAACACAGGAAAAGCTGCGCCGGTATCAGGAAATAAACTGACCATTTGTGTATAGGTTAAATTATTCCACGTGGTGCTTTTCAGCCAATCAACTCTCGGCAGTCAACAGCGCCAGGCAGAGTGAGAGGGAGAGAAACAGCCGCCACAGATGGAGACGTGGATAGAGAGACGAGGGTTCAGAGAAACTTAAAGTGTTTAATTGTTAATTGTTGATTTGTTATGATTTGTATTGTTAAAGTGGTTGAGATTGTTCTGACAAGGTGTGTTAAAGAAAAATAGCTGTTGCTACACCTTATTTCTCTTAAGTTAAGAGCTTTATTTGAAGATGTTAATACTACTACAACATATAACACACTGACACGTTGGACATGATGTTCTGGACCTTTATTTGAACACATTTCTTCTGAGTGGACCTCTTGCCATTTTAGTTGAATACCCCTGATCTACGCCATGTTCAGGTTTGACATATGATTTTGCTAATCCAGTGGAGTACAACATGGCTGCTATTCATGGTTTTACTGATACAGATTAATTCTCCATGTAGTCTTCTACAGTGGACCAAAAGGACATTCTACACAGTACTTTATACATAAGCTTGAATGCACCAAATAAAAAGAATTATGACAAACCAAACCTTACTTACACTAAAATATGCAGGGAAATTTGGGAGAAAAAGAATTCACGGACTCAGTAGGTCAGGTTACTGGAAGCATATTTTTTGGCCTGATACAAACTGAAATGGCATCAGGTCATGTGGTAAAAGTAGGGCTTTTTCAGGGTTCGTTATGGGCCATAAAGAGATTTTTTTTGTTTTGATATTAAATATGTAGTTGACTTTATTAAGGATCTATCCCAGGTGACAGGAACGAGTGGTGAGAGCACAAGCCTTGAAAACAATTCAACCCAAGCTATTTCACATTTTCTTCTTTCTGCTTGTGCTAAAAATGGGCAATCTACGTAAAATTTCTTCTTCTCCTTTAGGCTTATCCCTTTTTTCAGGGGTTGCCACAGCGAGTCAACAATTTCCATCTCACCCTGTCCTCTGTATCCTCAACTACCTCCATGTCCTCTCTCACAGCATCCCTCAATCTCTTTGTCTCCTACCTGGTAGCTCCATATCTAGGATCATTCTCCTACCATTGTATCCACTGTCCCTCATCTGAACATGTCCAAACCATCTCAATCTGGCTTCTCTAGTTTTTTCTCAAAACCTTCCTGTCTATGTTGTTCCCTCTAATCACCTCATTCCATCCTTGTCTCTCCTAAAGAAAATCTCAGCATCTTCAACTTTCCACCTCCAGCTGCCTCCTGTCTTCTACTTATTAATTAGTTTAAGTTTGTCTAGTTTTAGAGGCAGAAATGGGCCATTATTTAAACTCATTTACTCAGTTCGATGGTGGCATAGAGGTTGAGGAAACAAACTTGGATCTACAAGGCTGCTGGTTCAAATCCGATGCCACTGCCAGGTTGCCACTGTGGTGCTCTGAGCATAGCACCTTCCATATAATCGCACCATATAACTTCCAGTGTTCTCACCACCCACAGGAAGGATGACCGTATGGTGTAATTTGGGTGGTGTCAGCTGCCCCTGCGACCAGTCGTTCAGATGAAAATAAATGAATAAATGAACTCAGTTCTATTTTTATCATCAAATTTGTTTTGCACAAGTGAAAGCAACTGCATCCTACATGTGTTGTGTTTGATTTTGAAAAAGTACGTCAACATGCACAAGTTGACACTGACAGATTGCTATCTTCTGTGACCAACCTTTGTCCATGCTACTTTTGGCCAAACTGAGGAGCTGTGGAGAGCGGGCCTCCAGGACCTGCTGATGTAGGTTGATGTAGCGAAGGGTCCACCAGTGCATCAGCTACACAGGCATTAAAATAGAGAAACATTGAAAACAGGTTAATTTTTGGTAGCGTGGAAAAGACAATGATAGTAAAAAAAAAAAATTATAATTCCTGCACATTTTCTTGTAGTCCTGTATATTTTACTTGCAAAAATAAGTTATTACATTTGTGTAATCTATATTAGCACAAAGATGTGTTTGTGGCACGTGGAATCAACTCCTTCAAAATAACATGGCTGCAAGGTGCAGAAAGTTCCACTGTGACAGGCGTGACTGTGCTAAATGTCCACTCAGAGCTAAGTGGCCTCGCCCCTGAATGCACCAGTGCCACTTGAACACGAGCAGAATGGCAGTGAAGCACGTAAAGAGCTGATTAACGTGTCACTGAGGATATATCCTGCCTCATTCACACGGAAGATGACCTTTGTTGCATGGTTACACAAGGCTTAATTGTCTCTCTAAATCGATGGTGTGCAACGCACATGCCAGGCTTGTTCACACACGCATGTAGACATGCGCCGTCGCCGAAGACATGCATCGTTGGCAACTGCGTTCATTGCCCACCAAGATGAAGAGGCTGGGGTTGGGAGGGGTGCTAATTGATTTCCTTGTTCCTCATTAGCATTTAAAGAGGTGAATTGAAATTAAATCATCTCCCAGTAAAAGGAGCTCACGAAAAACTATGACATGCTCGCATTTGAACCGGCGATGTCGGCAGATGTTCAACAGCTGACACCAAACTCCATGACAGCATGGCATGGTTGCCTACGTGCCATTATAAATTAGACCAGGGCTGTCCACACTTTTTTGTCTTGTAAGCTAATGTTCAGGCTGAAACGCAACCTAGATTGAAAACCTAGATTGTTCAGGCTGAAACGCAACCTAGATTGAAAAAAAAAAA
>JAFBJS010005958.1:0-18946 GCA_016785265.1 Paraplagusia blochii | reverse complement strand
ACCAGGACTAGGAGGATCAGCAGTTGGATGACTGGATATACACCTACTGACATAACTGACATAATTGGAAGACTACATTTAAAAATTTTGACTAATTTGTTGTATCTTTTGTATTTGTTATATTTTATTGTATTTTTATGCTCTGGTAACATCCATTGCACTGTCTGTCCGGGGAGTGAATCCCTCTCCAGCGGTTCTCCCTAGGTTACTACCGGTTTTCTTTTCCCCGTTTAAAGGTTTTTTTTTTCCTCTGTAGTCTTTCTAAGGACAGAGGATGTTACCAACCCTGTAAAGCCCTATGTGACAAACTTGTTTTGTAAATGTGGGCTATATAAATAAAAATTGATTGATTGATTGATTGATTGATGTAGTGTTAAGTTTACTTGACATGCTTCTGAGTGAACATTCTGTCCAGGGCCCTGTGGAAAAGGTACAGCCTTTTTCTCCCTGGTTCAGACAAACCATGGAGTTGAGCAAATTATAACTTATCACTATAAGTGAGAGGTGGGGTTACAGGGTGATGTGACACGCCCTGTTCGTACCCAGCTGTTTGTTGAGTTAGAGGTGTGAATGGAGGTGTGGGTGGGAAATGTTAGTATCACTTGTTCCCCTCCTTTGTGATGGATCCCTGGTCTGATGACCGGAGAATTTTCTGGGTAGAGAATTCAAAACAACTTCATAAGTGGATGAAAGGTTGTGTCTTAGTCCTCCCCCTCTGTTGAGAGAAGGTTTCTCCAGGTTGACGTAGATGGTTTCCTTCACTCCTCTTTCAAACCATCTGTCTTCTCTGGCCAGGATTTGGACATCTTCATCCACAAAACTGTGTGCCTTCTCTTCCAGATGTAAATGAACTGCAGAGTCCTGTCCTGATGGGTTGGGTCTTCTGTGTTGTTGCATACGTTTGTATAGTGGTTGTTTAGTTTCACCAATGTAGAGGTCAGGGCAGTCCTCTTTGCACTGTACTGCATACACAACGTTGCTCTGTTGGCCATGAGGTATTTTGTCTTTTGGGTGGACTAATTTCAGAGTTCTAAGAGTGTGCAAAGCTGGTCAGGGCTGAAGGCCGTTCTGTCAGCTAAGGTGGTGTCTGCTATTAGGCGTTTTCTTGTCATTTTAACTGCATCGGATGTCGGAATGCAAGTAAAAAGTGAGGTGACATTAAAGGAAACCATTGTTTCATCTGGTTCCAGTTTCAGTCCTCTAACTTTTTCGGCAAAATCTAGTGAGTTTTTAACATGATGTGGAGTGTTACCAACCAGGGGTGATAAAATATTGGACAGATGTTGGGCTATGTTATATGTCACTGAATTGATACTGCTGATTATGGGCCTAAGAGTGGCCCCCATCTTAAGTACTTTAGGAAGTCCATAGATGCGTGGAATGGAGTCACCAGGATATAATCTGAAGTACTGATTCTGGGTAATACAATTGAGTTTTTTGAGGTCTTGTAAACCGGCCACCACCCGTTTCTTGTAGCCACTGGTTGGGTCCCATTTCAAGGTCTCATACGTGTTATCATCATTAAGAAGAGTGTTTATCTTACCGTGGTAATCTGCTGTGTTGAGGATGACTGTACATCTCTGTACATCCTTTGTCGGCCGGTAAGATGGTGATATCGGGTCTCTGGTTTGAACAACCACTGTACAAACGTATGCATCAACACAGAAGACCCAACCCATCAGGACAGGACTCTGCAGTTCATTTACATCTGGAAGAGAAGGGACACAGTTTTGTGGATGAAGATGTCCAAATCCTGGCCAGAGAAGACAGATGGTTTGAAAGAGGAGTGAAGGAAGCCATCTACGTCAACCTGGAGAAACCTTCTCTCAACAGAGGGGGAGGACTAAGACACAACCTTTCATCCACTTATAAAGTTGTTTTGAATTCTCTACCCAGAAAATTCTCCGGTCATCAGACCAGGGATCCATCACAAAGGAGGATGCCCCCCCACACCTCCATTCACACCTCTAACTCAACAAACTCAACAAACAGCTGGGTACGAACAGGGCGTGTCACATCACCCTGTAACCCCACCTCTCACTTATAGTGATAAGTTATAATTTGCTCAACTCCATGGTTTGTCTGAACCAGGGAGAAAAAGGCTGTACCTTTTCCACATGGCCCTGGACAGAATGTTCACTCAGAAGCATGTCAAGTAAACTTAACACTACATCAACAAGTTATTTACCGAATATATGTATACATTTGTTTAATGAAAAATTACTTACTAACTTTGTTTTAAAGATCTCAGCTCATGATGCACTTACAGTGCATGTGATTGTCACGGTCTTCTCAGGCTTGAACCCAAATGCAACATCCAGGAAAAAATCATAAGCAGGAACTGAAGTTCGTAAAGGGTTTAATTCATAACAGGCAGAAACCCAAGTCCAAAACTGAAAAAGATCCTAAATAAAAAATGTCCATGAACAAATAAATCTAACAGGATCCAAAAAACAGGACTTCGTCCATAGGGGAAAAAAATACTTAAGAAATCTAATAAGGACCGCAAACAAAACAGAGATGTCTCAAAAAACCGAACTGAAGTACGACGTGAATGTCCTAACGCTCCAACCAGGAAAAACAATCTGACACCACGGTGAGTAAGGCCACTGCTTTTAAACCCTGTGTGCTCATCAGTGTCAGCTTGGGAGGAAGTGACCACTACTAGGGGAACATGGATGCCGGGAAGGCCCTGGCCTAGATGAGTCCTCCTTCTGCTGTTGATGGAAATCCCGGATCAATGATTTGTCCAGAATGTGGCAGGATGGAACCCAAGTTCTCTCCTCAGGACCGTAACCCTCCCAGTCCACCAAATACTGGAGCCCTCTTCCTCTCCGGCGAACCCGAAGTATACGTCGAACAGTATAGGCAAGACCTCCATCAATACTGCGAGGAGGAGGTGCGGGGGCTGTGACAGGGGAGAGGGGGCTTTCCAGAACGGGCTTGAGTCGGGAAACATGAAAAGTTGGATGAACTCTCATAGTCCGTGGCAACTTTAACTGGACAGCGTTCGGATTAATGACTCTCTCAATAGGAAATGGTCCAACAAATCTGGGAGCCAACTGACACCACGGTGAGTAAGGCCACTGCTTTTAAACCCTGTGTGCTCATCAGTGTCAGCTTGGAAAAAACAACCAGGTGCATCTGATCAAGGCAATTGCAGAGCCCCAGCAGTCCTGACAGTGATGAAAAGATTATTGGCATGATAGGTACGATATGTTGGCCTTGGTGCACCTACCTTTGAGGGGGTAGTGCAATGGCGTGACATCTGAACTCTAGAGTTGAGCAGTTCACAAATTAAAGAGTTTGTAGCAGTCATTTATAACAGTATACACACATTTGTCAAAGTTTGTATGAATCTAATGTCAGAGCAACATGTAATAGTAATTTACAAAGTAATACAGCCTGTATAGTACAATTATAGAGATGAATGATGAATAAAAAGGCTGATAAAGGAAAGGAAATGAAAGCAAACTCCTTGTCATTGTGACATTGTGTTTCAAACCACTGCACACAACGAAATGTGACCTCTGTATTTAACCCATCACCAAAGTGAACAGTGGGTAGCTTTGAGCACCAGGGGAGCTGTGAGTGGGAACGGTGCCATGCTCAGTGGACCTCAGTGGTAACTTGGCGGTAGAGGATTCGAACCGGGGGCCTTGCGGACCCAGGTCGGCTTCCTTAGCCATTAGGCAACCAACTACCCCAACTGATAGAAATCTTGCCTGGGAATCAACTACCTGCTCATGGTCAGCAAACATCCTTTCAATTGTTTCTCCCTTTGACTTGAATGAGGCGTGGGGTGTGACAGTCTACTGCCTCAAAAAAAATCCCCTTGGAGGTTTGTGATGGCTGTTGAATTCAGTGAACACTATAAAACACAATTAGAAAAATGATGAGAAAAACATATTTCAATGGTCATTTCTTTACAAATAAGAATTACAGCTGCAATGAAGCCAGAACACATGTCATACTTATTCATCTCTCTCTGTAAAAACAGCAGGCTACTGTTCTTCACATCTTCAACAAGGGATTTCCACAGATCTTTAGGTGCAATATTTTCACTCTCAGACGGCAGACTGATCTGTTTTCTAGTTTCATTTTTTTTTATTTGAAATCTGAAATTCTATGAATTAGAAAACAACAGCAAGGAGTGAGAAATTTGGAATGTCTGGTGTCTTTGTGCACGCACGTGTCAGTCGTGGGGACACGCTTCTGTGTGCACATGTTGGGCGTATGTTGCTAGTGCTAGAATTAGAAGGTTGCCGGTGATTCGTGTTGCATCGCGTGTCTGTGCGCAAAACTGTGTGGTAATAATTGTTATTATCTTATACTTTTAGCTCAGTATCAACACAGTGTTTTGGTGATTCAAATTCTTTTAAAATAGCGCAAACATTTACCACCCAGACATCCCTGAACTTGTTCATTTCGATGATAATATCACATTCGTACCAACAGGTTGAACGAAAATTCATAATCATATAAAGTATGAACATAATGACTAACCTTAATGCTCTCAAAAGAAGTGAGGATTTGAGGTTATCCATTACTCTTTCATGCGGCTTAAAGCGGGTAAAATTGAAGAGACAACAGTTGCTTTTTTCTTCTCTTCCTAGATGTGTGGAGTCAAAACACAGCGCCCTCTCGAGGTGTGGCAGCATAATTTTTCAATTTACTTAATTATGCTTTGTAAACTTAACTCAGAAACAGTGAGTTTTATTACATGTTACTCAATAAAAGCTAGTATTCTATACGACCAAGTAAAGCTAACTTAAGTAAGTTTAGTGAGGATTACTCATGTTACATGTTACATGATGAACATGATGATCATGTTACAGTGCATAGTATTAACCAATCACAGTCTAGCTCTATAGCATTTTGCAAATCACAGCTCAGATCATTGGTAATTGGCCAATCACAGACCAGCTCAGTGAACATTGACCAATCACAGGCCAGCTTCATAGTATTTGACCAATCACATGCCAGCTCTACAATTTTTGATTAATTGATTTCACACACATCAACCTGTCTGACACTCATTTCACATCCACCACATTCCTTGCATACGTTTTCCTAATGATCACCACTACACCATATCTCTTCCCATCTAATACATGGTAGAATAATTTAAAACATTGGTTCCCCACCTTCAGACCAGCACTTCTAACCCTCCTCTTTTCCCTCTTTGCCTTAGCCATTCGCCCTCCTCTTCTTCTCTGTCCTCGACCAACGGCAGTACAAATTCCAACACTACTATGGCATCCATTCTGGTTATTCTGGGCCTCTGTTCAACATTTAATAAAATAGATCATGAGAACCTCTGACATAGATGTCAGGATTTAAGGATTGGCACTAGGACTGGGTATTGATTCAAATTTTCTAAATCGATTTGATTAGATTCACAAGGGTTCGATTCAATTCAATTCACGATTCGCTTTGGTTTTCGATTCAGTTTTTGTCATATCAATTATAGTACCAACGTTATTCTCAGAAGAATCAAAGTTAAAATTAAAACTTAATCAATTTGCTAATAAAAATGTATTCTTTTACATTTATTTCCATCACGAATGTACTCAATGCAGTCATATTAATCCATATAGCATTTTTTATTTAACATTACTTGACCCAAAAATTCAAGGCAGACTAAAACTGACTGCCACTGACTATTTCACAAACAACTGTGAATAAATAATAGTAAACAAAAACAGAACCAAAAAATAAAATTATTCTTCGAAAAAAATTGATAAACCAGCTGGTTTGATACATTCCAGAATTTCTGTTAAACTAACTGTATTTTTCTTGTATTGTGGAACTTGTAAACTGTTGGGCATAAAACTGTAAATCAACTATCATAGAAACCTTAAGGCCTTTAAGAATTGATATAATTGTAATTTAGGCTCCATGTGGACATAATCAAATATCTGTCATTATTTTTTTTTATTTAGGAGTCAGCTTGAAAGATGTATCATTATTTTATCTTGCTGTATTTCTCCTCAAACTTACATGAGATGCCTCTGCCTCCAGCTGCTCCCCACCAACAGCTTCAGCCATCAGCCTGTTAAAGGTGTCATTTTGGACCACAGTGGACAAGAAAGGAAGGGCCTTGAAGCAAGGATCTAACAGTGATGATGTATAAAGCTTTTCCCTCAGAGCTACATATCTAAAAGATATACATACAAACTTGAATTTTTATATAGAAGGGACAAAACTATCATAATTAATTAATTAGTATTAGCATTAATTAGTATATTATACACAGCAGGCTTACCTTGATTTTAGATTTTCATATACAGCAGTTTTGAGCTCTTTTATCACTGTGGAGTCAAACATGCACAGTTATTGAAAGAACTGTGTCATGCTCTAACTCTTCTGTCAGCATTAACCATAGTGTATTGACCAACTCATACTGGTTATGCAGACCTTGTTTCTGTTGGAAATGCCCTTGCTGACTCTACTGCTCGAGCCTTGGCCTCTTCTCTGCTTCTACTTGAAGTTGCTTACAAGCTGTTGTCTACATCTCAGGTAGAAACCACGGTTCTTTTGCAACATCAATCTCTTCTCCAACCTGCAGCTGTTATGCACAAATCAGCTGATGGCTTGTTGATTCATACTTCTTCTGGAAAACCTCCGCTGCCACCATCTCTCTACTCTTGGACCATGCATGTGTCATGCCATGTGACAACAGCAGGGATGATTGGTGCACTATAACAAGATTTTTACTGTCCAAATTTTCAAAAAGCAGCTCAGAATCATGTTGAAGCCTATATGATCTGCTTAAAACATAATGCTCAGGATGCAGTAAGAACAAGACAAGGTGTGTCTCATGTGCCTAATAAACCATTTAAACATTTGCAGTTGGTTTACATTGAAAATGTCAGAATCTGCAATACTGTTTTACATATGTAATATAGTTATTGTATGTGGATTCAGCAAAGGACTGAAGTTCAGCAATATTTCCGAGATTTGGCTTTCCAGAAATAATTCATTCGGACAATGGTACACACTTCACAGGTGCATGCATAAAGAGTTTGATGACCATGTATGGTATTACACACACGTTGCACACAGCCACAAAGTGCTGAATTGGTAGAGAGAAAAATGGCACTATAAAACAGTTGCTAGCAAAAACAGTCACAGAAATGAAGAAACCATGGCCATAATGCATAGACATGGTATGACTGACAGTGAACACAACTAAGAATTCAAGCACAGTCTTGACTCCTTTTAAATGTGTGTTTCATAAACCATTTGTTTTGCCACAGTTAGTGGCAACCTTACCTTAAAATGATGGAAATGAGACTTTGCATGTCTATCTCAAAAAACAAAAAGTTTAATTTGAATCTGCCAAAGCTCTGTCTACTCCACAGAGTCCAGAACCCAATCAAAAGATCCAAATTGGTGACCTAGTGTTTCTAAAAGCTGTCCAGAGAACAAAGTGATCCAACCCAAGGTGCAAGGGTCCCTACAAGGTTCTCCTGGCAACCGTGACAGTGGTCCACATTGCGAATGACCTTCCTGGGTACACATGAGCCATTGCAAACTCTTGAGAAGTGAGGAAACTGCTATGCAGAAACACACTGGTGAAAAAGACCAGCTACAGAGGGAGCATACGCCCTGTGTATGCCTGTGACGAGAATCCCGATGAAGAAACTAGCATGAGAACACCTCAGGGCCAGCACTGTTAACCCCCCCAGTGCGTAGACATGGCACCTTGGATTCCTTTCCGTCATCCAGGAGTGCATGGGCTAAAAGAAACACTATGTGTACTAACTTTGATTTCATTGATTGTTCTTCCCATTCTGTGGTGGGAGTTTAAGGCTCGGAAAGATTGAGATGATAATTACTCTACTGTTGATGAGATCATCCCAACTCAACTATTGGTTCCAGGCAATGTTCCCTCTAGGCTGCACGCCTGCACAATCGCGCACTGATCCCATGTTCTGCATGCACAGCAAATCTATGCAGCGCATAAAAAAATCCAAGCTGAATTCTAAATAAAATAAAAAAATAACATTTGTTTTTTACCATTTTTCATTGCAACTCACTGACTTGCATGTGTCAACAAGCGGTACTTTAGTAAAACAATAACACTGTCCAGCCTATGATATGATGCGGTTTACACTTATTTGCTTACGCAGCCAATCAATGTTATTAACAGCACTCTATGCGTAAGTGCCCCTGTTTTGCAGGTCAGCATGTAGGTGCAGCTGAGTGTAGAGCATAGAGTGTGGAGAGAGATAAATGCGGATCAACTCTTGCCAACCCCTTATTATGGCGAAACGAACGGGCAGTAGCACATACACTCATAGCCAAAGTAAAAAAGAATTGCGGCTCTTTTAAGATGGAATTGATGTCCGAGTATGTGCGAACAGAAGAACAAGGGGTGTTACTGGGTGATATTTTTTCGTTTCGAGTGCGAAAGGGCTGCTCTGCAAAGCACACTGCGAAGCTAGAGTAACAAGCACGTTTTCAGAGGGAAAAGTGTGGACTGAATGGACGTTGTACTACTTCAACTGTCACATTCAGCAGAAAAGTCATTAGAATGTTGTTGGAATTGTACGAAGATGCAAAATGGGAGTGCGAATTGGTTGCTGTTGTCATTTGATTATTTTAAAATCAATGAACTTGCTATGATCCCTGGTTTATACTGGTGTGTGTGGCCACGGCGTGCACATCTGATGTTGCTCACAGTGGTCCTTAGTTTGCTCAGGGAGGTTGCCTGTCTGCCCAGTGATGTAAGTCATAAGTCATACGCTAGATCATCTAAAAATGTTGATGTATTTCCTATAGCACGCAATTATACTGATGAGTGTTTTACTTTTTGGATGCACAATGCCACTCAATGCTGGTTTCTAAATTTTACTGCAACTGGAGAACGATCTGGAGTATAAAAATGGACAAGTGCTTACACATTATGTCGCCATTAGAAGCACATTTTGTCACAATATAAAAGACAGAATAAAAAAATTACCCTTCAAGTGATGTGTTGTCCGAATCATGCTTTCCTGACAATCGACATTGTTACCTCTTTCTAACAATACCTCTAAGTTAAAAAAGAAGGTGAATAAAAAGCTTAAATGTAATTTCCACACACATGAGTCTTACCTCACTTAAAAATATTAAGGCAGACATGTCCAAACTGTTCCACAAAGGGCCGGTGTGGCTGCAGGTTTTTGTTCCAACCAAGCACCAGCACACCTGAGTTGACAGGTTTAATCAACTGATCACAGTCATCAGACACCTGATTGGTCAAGCTGTGTGCTCTTGGTTGGTTGGAACAAAAACCAGCAGCCACACCGGCCCTTTGTGGAACAGTTTGGACACCCCTGTATTAAGGTGTCACAGATTCCTGAGATTGAGGATACTTGAGGAGCAACGGCTGATTGTCACTGCTTTATACCAGCAAAGAATGCACCTGTGGTGGGATTTGTCTTTGAGGCTTTGGTTGCATTGCTCTGTAGAGTGATTGTTTACCCGATAAGTGAAGAAAATTTTATATTATTTCACAAATTATCATTTATCATTTTAAAACCACACAACTCAGTTAAAATATTAAGGTTTCACAGATTCATGAGATTGAGGACAGTCAAGGAGCAATGGCTTATTGTCATTCCTTTATGCCGGCAAAGAGTGCACTTTGGGCAGCAGTTGTCTCTGGGGCGTTGATCCCAGTTGAATGTTCCATATAGTAATTGTATGCCTGATAAGTAAATAATTTCAGTAAGCACAAGGCATATTAGTATACCCAAAGCATTATCAAGTATTGAATTGTGGTAAAGAGTACTGTGCTTGATTGATTTAAACGTGGGCAGTTTCAAGGTTTTAACAGTCTCAGACGCTCATTTCTGACACCCTGGTTAATAACACTCCTTAATATTTCTAAGTGTAGTGTGACCCATAATAACCAAGGGAATCACAGCTGACATAACAGTCTTGTAGATTTGCATACTTGTGTATGATCTATTTTATGTAAGTGACACGTGACATGTAATAAATTTAATGAAAACAAAGATTCCACTTACTGTTCTCAAAGGGTACCAGCGTCACTACACCTACAAATACAGTAAACAGATGCTTGCTGACAGCCTCATTATCATTCAACTTAGTGTTGGAATTGATAAGCCTCATTAAGCACCTGAAACCAAAAGCGCTGTAGTGACTTTGTCTGTCAAAGGATAATGTTAAAAGAGCATTTTGTTCAGAACAGGACCTTTCAATAATTACAGTGGCTTGCAAAAGTATTCAAACCACTTGAACTTTTCAATATTTTGTCACGTTGTGACCACGAACGTGTACGTGTAAATGTATTTTAGCATGATTAAATGTAAAAGACCAACAAATAGTGACACACAATTTATGGCAGGATAGCTCACCGTGATCATATCATGGTTTGTACTCTGCATGGTGGCAGCAGCAACCCTGGTTCAAATCCATGTCAAAGCATTTTTGAGGCAGTTGGTGGTATTTGGGTTAAAGAAACAAACTCCTGTCTGCAGGCCGCCAGTTGGAATCCCGCATACTGCTGAGGCGCCCTGTCCTCCTCCATCATTACCTGGTTCCCTGCTGCAGCCGCTAGGGACCTCGCAAAGCTGCAGCGGGTAATTTGATGTGCTGATCGGGTGATTGGCCGTTGCCCCCCCTAAAGTCCATGCGTGGCTCCAGGCCAATGATGACGGCAAGAAAGATCATGGCTGACTCTACCCATCCTGGCCACGGCCTTCTCACAGTACTTCCCTCTGGCAGGAGGCTGCGACTACCAACGACCTCCAGGGCCCGCCACAGACAGAGTTTTTTCCCCTCAGCCTGACTTCAGAGCTGCTCCTGCCTCCACAGCAACGCACATTTGGCCAACACTCTAGTCTTCCACAGTGTATGTGTTTGTATATAGATTGTTCCGTTTTGTGTTTGTGGTTTTTGTTTAACACCTGAACAAATTCCTATGAGTCTTACACAATGGCAATAAAAGGATTTTGACTCTGACTCTGAGTCAAAGAGTCAGAGTCAATCATATCGTGCTCAATAGTGAGCATCATATTGTCTCTACACTGCTCCCCAGGCACTGGCTCAGCCAGGTGGCCCCTGGTCACTACGGTGATGGGCAAAGGAAAAATTTGCTGAAAGATACTCCCAAGGGAATAACAAGGTTAAAAATAAATACAATTGTTGAGTGGAATGAAATTTTACTTTACATAATTTTATTTTTTTTAACATTTAATTCCAGTACAAATAGAGCTGTTATGTGATGGCCTCGGTGGTTTGTTAAGAGAATTTTAGGAAACAAACAGCATCATGAAGTCCAAACCAGACAGGTCAAGGATAAAGGTGTGAAGAAATTGAAAGCAGGGTAAGACTATAAAAAGAATTCCCAAACATTGAACATCTCACGGAGCACTGTTCAGTCCATCTACGGAAATGGAAAGTGTATAGCACACCCGAAAACCTACCAAGGTACAGCAGTCCACCTAAGCTTATGGACCAAAAAAGAAGAGCACTAATTAGAGAACCAACCAAGACTGGATGAACTGTAGAGATCAACAGTTCAGGTGAGGGAATCTGGCCACACAACAACTCTCCACGGGGGCGAAGACAGGGACAGCCAAGGAACAACCTCCTCGGGGGCGATGACAGGCACAGCCGAAGAAACCACCTCCTCAGGAGCAAAGACAGGCACAGCCGAGAGAACCACCTCCTTGTGGGCGAGGAGTGGGGAGTTGACGGTAGCAGGAACTGCAGGGACCGGGGTGGGAGCGCTGGGTACCACCGGGGGGTAGTGGCTGGGTGACGTGTGCCTGATCGCTCTGTTGGTAGCGAGCCAGGACATCCTGCAGCAAGGCCAGTTGAGCCTTTAACATTTCGGGTATCCCTGTCCCTTGGTCTGGACTCCGGAACTTGGAGAGTACCTGCAGCAACCCAGGACTAGGAACAGGAGGACCTGCCCCCCCTTTAAGGGACGGCTCCTGGTGTCCCAAAAATGGGGGAGGAAGGAAAAAGCAGCTTCTGGTGCTGGGACTGACCTGCTGTAATTTTGTAATTTTCTACTTCTTAAAGTTTGGTTTCTACAGCCCAAACCAAACTTGACCTAAGAGCACTATGAATTACTTAAATGGTATGGCTACAAACCAAACCTGACATGAAAACTCTTCACAATTCCTAACATGGCAAGACAGATCAAAACAATACCTGACTCACTGACTGAACAAACAAACAAGACAATTCCTCCAAATAAACAAGACAATGACACCAGCTCTAAACTCAACAATGATCCCACAAAAACTGAGTGAAGGAGAGGGGTATATATACTAAGGGCACCAGGTGACACAAGCGGGACTAATGACAAAGACACAGGTGACTGTGATGACCCAACACCAGACAACAGCAGGGGAAGGAAAAGAGACAGAGACAGACAGACCTCACACATGTTTTGAAATGTAATAAAAAGGGTGTACTTACTGTTCTTAAAGGCACCAACTGAAATCCAGCATCTCTGCATCCACAGACACAGTAAACAAAATGTTGCTGACAGCCTAAGTATCACTCAACTTAGTGTTGGAAACCAGAAGGGCTGCAATGACTTTCCTTTGAAAAGTCAAAAAGACAGAGCATGTTCACAGTAAGAGCTTTCAACAGTCAATTTCAGTGAATGGTCGGTATTCTTTGTTGGTGCTTATTTTAATGTATATGATACATAAGGTATAAGCAAATGCAAAAGCTAAGATCTGAAGTATTTACGAAAAATATTAGGATTAATGTAGGAGTATATAGAGTAAATTTGGTTTCACAAAAAGGATAATGGAGTTACTATTAGAAGAAATCCATAGCAATACTCTTTATTTTTTAAAAAGTCACACAGTAATGTTAGTACTCGAATAACTGAAATTTGTAGAGACAATTAAATTGTATTTTCTAAATTAAGTTAGTCACAGAGCCAAACAACTTTTGATCCTGTGTATTACAAAAAACATGTAAAACATTTAATATGTAAAGCTGGGGAGAAAAATTGTGTACATTATTATTGTCCAAATCCATCCTTCGCAAAACTGGTAGTTAGATGTCTTCTCCTGTCCCAAAATTGTTACACATTTCATAAATTTGCTGAATTACTTTTCTGGTGAAGAGTCGACGTAAGAGGTACTCAACAGAATTTATTAACGTTTTTTATTAATTAAAAAACGTGATATTTTAAGAGCTTGCCATGGTTTTCTTTTCTAATTCCTCCTTTAGTCTGCGTCACCTTTATTGTGTTTACTCGCTTAACTTTTTACGAGATGGCTGACTTATTCACATAAGGATGGCACTGGACTGTCCTAGCAATGACTGTGACGTTGGTTACAGCAGCAAATCATCAATCAGCATTCACGAACAACCAATCACAAAGCTTAATATGTTTGAAATCCGATACCGTCACCACTCGGCACATAGCGAGTTCAACTCTAGAATATTCTATGAATTCATCTACTTTTGTTGTAGGTCCGCAATTTTGACGCAGACGGAAAGACAGAACGGAGTTAAGATTAGCGCTGACAGAAAATGGACTTTCAACATGGAAAATCCTGTTCTTGTAAGTCTCTCAAATAATTCTAAGTAAATAACAGACCATTTCAGATGATTGTTTTGTCTATTTTATTTATTAGAAGCCACCTTTAATGCAGTACATCAACTCGTCATGAATGCAATACTCCGTTATGGTATGTAATTTTTTAAGAATGCAAAGATGGAGTGGAAGAAGGGAACCCATTTAAAAAAGTGCTGGCAATTCTGGATATCGAAGCGGAGATTCACGAACAGCTAGGAAGTGTCGAGGAGGGACCACCAGCATGAACACTTATTTGCACAGGCATGCCTTTCCTATAATAAGAGGATTTCAATAACGTGACCTATTAAAAAATATTTTAACTAAAGTAAAATAAGCTTTCATCTATGGCACTGTTTGTGCTTTCAGTGCTTTTGCTGTGTCAAACCACATGCTAACCCCAAAAGTCTATCACTAAATGTATGCACCATTTTTATTACTTTGCACTCCAGTCAATCCTAGTGTATTGAAAGAAATTTAGTGTAAACATTATGCTATATCATCTTCGCTTTATTGCAGGAGCATCCACAGATACAGTAAACAAATAGTTGTTGACTGCCTCAGTAAGCACCAGAAACCACTATGGATGTAGAGAATGTTCCTGCTTAAAGTCATAGATTGACACTAAGACTTTTCAATGAACTGGGAAAGATCTCATATGTATCATGTGTGATATCAGTTTCTATGACCTTTAAAATTAAATAGAAAAAGAAAAATAAGAACATATAATTTGAAATGTCAAGGTAGAGTGCAGAGTGTGTGCATTCATTTAAGGTTAGACATTTGGGGAAGGAGATGAACATTCAAATGACTCATCTACTTTTCCAAATGTTCGCCATTTTGTCACAGATGGGAGAACAGAACACACTAAAGATTAACGGCGATGAAAAATTGACTTTTAACACATAAGCATCTAAAATATCTCTAAGTAAGTAAAATATCTTTTTGCATTATTGTTTTTAATTTTTTTATTTGATTACAAGGCACCTTTATTGCAGAATATAATCAGATAACACTTACTCCTTAGAAATGTAACATTCCATAATGTATCTTATTTTTGGAAAATCCAAAGATGTAGTGGCAAATGGGTTCTGGTTATTTGGACTATGATAGAACGCTTATTGGAGATTTGTTTTATTAATAATTAACGATTGCATTCATTCATTTTTCTTAAAATATTATTTTTTTCAAAAGAAGCCAGTAACTGAGCAGCATTAAGGAGGAAAACAATAGATAAATCTTAGTACTGTTGAAAATTATTTTCCTTTTTTTAAATGTCGTTCTTTATTTTGCTGGATGAGGGCTAAAACAGTACATGAGTGCCAATACCGTGTGTGCCTGGTTCAAAGTCCCCACGGAGCTTCACATACGGAAAGTGCAGAGGGACCATCAGAAGGAACTCAAATATGTACTGGCAGAAGAGTGTTATAACTTGGTCATATAAAATTGCATTACCTATGGTAAAATAAGTTTTCACTTAAAGTAAAATATGTTTTGTTATGTTAAGCTTTAATTTCTTGTTTTGTCAAACCGCATGAGATTCCAAGCAAACTTTGTCTTAAATCTTCTGACAATGCTACTCTTAAAGATACAGGCTCAAATGACTTTTTTCTCCCAAATGTTTAATCCTGAATGTGTGCACATCTTATTCACACATAATTATTACATATTATATGTTCCTACTGTTTGCTTTTCTGTTCAATATTTTTCTTTATTTAAATATATTTAAAACTTTTTATTACATAGGAGGGAGATAATTCCAATTAATCTCAGTCTAATGAAAGGTTTTAGTGGGAACATTATGCTCTATCATCTTTGCCTTAATTTCAGGAGAGGTTTCAACTTCGTTATCCGTTCCAGGTTCTTAATGAAGCTAATGTGTGCTGACACTAGGTTGCGTGCTACTGAGACTGTTAGCAACCAAGTTCATCCTTGCCTCCACAGATAGTGTAAAGAAATGGTTGTTGACAGCCTCAGAAGCACTTAACTCGGTGTCGGCATTGGAAGACCTCATTAAGCACCAGAAACCTTAATGGATGAAGAGACTTTGCCTGCTAAAAGTCAAAGATGAAAGGGATTGATTGGAAAGATCTCCGTCATATGTGGTATCATGTTTCTAAGACATTTAAAATTATAAATTAAAACAACAGTTAGTAGATATAATTTGTAATGTTATTGTCAGAGTTCAGCGTCTATGCATACATTTAAAGTTAGACATGGGGAAGTAAACATTTGAAACTGAGACATTAGGAGGTGCATGGTAAAAGCTAACCCTAGCCAAAGTTCGGGAGGAATTTCATGAAGCATGTGGTTTCACAAAACAAGCAGTGAAAAGTATAAATGGGCATTTCTTTCCTAAAATTTTTTTACCTTAATTGGAAAACGTATTATTCCAGTGGGCTTGCCACCTGCAGGGAGGTACAGTAAGGTGCAATGGGATTTGGTTGGCAGTTGTGGAGACTGCTGCCCCCACAACTCAGTCATGAATAATTGGATGAAAACGGACGGACGGAAAACCTATTTCACTATAGGTAATGCAATTTTAAATGACCACATTATTACAATCATTACACTATATACACTGTAGTAAATATTTATGTTCATGATGGTGGTTCCTCTGCACTTTCTGTAGGTGCTTTCACAAGAATCCCCAGGTTCAAAGTACCCAAGGGATGTGAGACCCTTGGGTACGATGAACCAGGCTCCTAAGGAATTGCCACTCATGTACATGCTTATGCAATGTTAAGTACAAGACTCAAAAAAGAAATTATTTTCCAACATTATATAATGGTTATATTCTTTATTCGTTCACTTGTATCTTTTGAAAAAACATATTTTGGTAGAAAACAAATTGATGTGACTGTATGAGGATTAATAAGTTATGCCAAATGTTGGTAGGAATCTAGTCAATTACCACATATACCACTGTGGTACCACACATCATTACAACATCTCATTAATATTATGTGGTATGTGGTACTCTTAAAAACATTTAAGTTCCTGTTGGTAGTTGCTCAGCACTAATTGTGGGTGAAAATGTACTCTTTTTGTAATATACATAAATTATAGTAAATGCAATAACTAAGACCTGCGGCCTCAACTATTGTCCAAACAGTTTGGTATTATGAAATGTTTAACTCGATGGGACAGCAGAGTAAACATAAGCAGGAGTCCATATCACTTATTTTCAAAAAGGTTGTTATGCCCCCTACCGAGTTGTGTTGACAATTTTTTGTGATTTTCCAAATTCATTTAGTCACTTGACTGAATAATTGTTGCTTTTATACTCTCTATGTAACAAATATGCGAATCAAACCCTGTGCTACATAAAGCCTGGACATAAATTGTGTAATTATTAATTAATCCCAACAGAAAATTAATTAGTTAAATGTATATTTTTATTATTATGTTGGCAAAAAATGGATCTTTTGCTGAAACTATTTTAATGATTTCTTTTTGATTTTTCAAAAATGAGACATTTTATGTAAAAAAGGACATGAACAGCATTTAAAATCTGTTAGCTTTTAAAGCTACTTATTAACAAGTAATTGCATAGTGTACCTAAACAGTATTTTCTCTTTCATTTTCTTCTTTTTATTTTATTTTATGGTGTTTTCTCTCCTGGCATTTAACAAGATGGCTAACATGTTCAACGTCAGATGCATCACTGTTATATCCTAGCAGTGATTGCGACATTGAAAATTAGATGTCACCTGAAACACGCAGAAGTTACAATAAAGATAACTTACCCCCAAGCTGGTTAGATCAGTAGAAATTGATAAGATTGCCATCTACTGGCAAATTTAGGTAACAACACAACGAGCATCACTTCTATTGTTAGAATCAACCCTTGGTGTGTAACTTTTATGTCATTCAACACATCCCAATCAAATAAGTACTTTTTAAGTACACATTGTGAACTTTTCACGTAATGCTTCAAAAAGTGGTTTATATGCCTTATAAAATCGAATCACGAGATTCCAGAAGGAGATAAGCTTGTCACTTGTGTGCCCACAGCCAACAGAAAGTGCAGTTGGGGCCTGCACAGTCTTGGTTTCCCGTGGTCCTGGTAACAAGGCTACATAAAAAACTTGCATACCCGGTAAGTAAATATATTCAAAAAATATACATTTTAAAACAGATGTTTGCGGTGGATGGATTTTATTATGGTCAGACTTGTGTTTTTAAAAGCCTCAAACACTAATTTTGGGCAATGTCTGATTATTTGCACATGAAGCTTATTACTATTCCATGAAAAATTTAATTTTTAAATTAAAGCACAATGAAACAATTAAGGCAGCATAATTGTAGTAATAAAAGCTTCATTTTTAAATGACTCAGTGTCAGAAATAAGCGTCTGAGGCTGTGAAGAACATAATTTTGACCACGTTAAAATCCATCATACACAAGTGTTGTAAAACACATACAAAAGATTGAAAACGTGTGTGGTTTCCATGGATTTTATACACTAAAATACATCTGCTGTATGCCGACAGAGAATGCACTAGAATGGGTGGTGTTGCCCTAGTTGAATGGCTCCAGGGAATTATTGCGTGGCTGGTACGTGTAAAGAATCCATGAAACCACACACATGAGTACACGAATTGCAATGATAATCTGTTGTATGTGTTTTATAACACTTGTCCTTGAAAAATTTTACCGTGGTCAAAATCGTGTCTTTCACAGCCTCAGACGCTCATTTCAAACCCGTTAATTAATCACGCATAAAGACATTTATTTGGTAAAGTAAAGTAATAGTGAAGTAATAGAGAATTCACAAGGATTAATAAGTAAAGTAGAAAAATACCTTTTGATTTGATGTCGTGTCCGAGTCGTGCACTTTGGAACAGGCTTTCTTTTTTCATACAATACTTCAGAATTTCTTTACAGGTCGATTAGATAACGGCTTTAGAATACATTTTCTACAGATTAGGTCGTACTTAGAAGAGAATAATAAATGAGGACCAATTTCTTTAGCTCCAAGACTTTCGAAGAACAGCGGCAAAAGTCACCGCTTTAAGCCGACAGAGAGTGCACTTTGGACGGCTGTAGTATGGTTGGTGTGGTCCTCGTTGTCCATGTTGAAAGGCACCAGGGAATTGTTGCATGGCTGGTAAGTGTATAAAATCCATGAAAACCACACACGAGTACATAAATTGCAATGTTAATCTGTTGTATGTGTTTTACAAAAATTTTATATGATGAAATTTACCGTGGTCAAAATCGTGTCTTTCACAGCCTCAGGCGCTCATTTCAAATTCGTTAATCAATCACGCATAAAGACATTTATTTGGTAAAGTAAAATGAAGTAATAGAAAATTCACAAGGATTAACATGTAAAAGTAGAAGAATACCTTTTGATTTGATGTTATGTCC
>JAFBJS010005957.1:144581-180492 GCA_016785265.1 Paraplagusia blochii | reverse complement strand
CTTTTTATTTACTAATGGAACAGATGATTGTGACCTGGAACACTTTTGGAATTTGCAATTTGTAATCCGTTAATGTAAGAACGGTCTATATATACCCAAAAAGGTAAAATGACAAATACTGTGTAGGGGCAGCTCTGAATAATTACTCTGGATAGAATTAGTTTTACTCTTAACTGATATAAAACATCTCTAAGGTAGAGTAAAAAAGTTAAGAGTAAAGTGGCAGAGTACATTTAACGTTTCTCTCAATTGAGTAATAATAACTCTAAACTGAGTAAAATGGCATAAGAGTCAATTTTAAGCACTATAAGTTGAGTCAAATACGCTCCTTCAGAGTAAAATAGTTGCTCTAAGTTGAAGAGAATTGACTCTAGAAAAACTGCTCTATGCGAATAGTATTTTTTACTCTTTTTAGATAGGGACCAAATGTTATATTTAACTGAGTCAAATTTTCCTCAATTTGAGTAAATTTTACTCAGGCAAATTTCCTGTGTACAAGGAAGGTTGCCCTTTAGGTGATATCTGAACAAGTGGTGAGACACTTGGTGTCATTATTCTAATATAATATACTACTGTTTTTGCTAAAAGTAGATTTTTTTTTTTCATTTTCAGTCCTCAGTTAGTCCATTGTAACTGACTAACTAACCAGAAAAACATTCAGCTTATGGACTGAAACAGCCTTTGTGGGTTTGATATGCTCTGCTCGTTGAATGTCTACAGTGTAAAAATGCACTTATATAGAAAAAAAATAGTGCTATATAACATTAAATTGTATGTGTGTGTGTGTGTGTGTGTGTATATATATATATATATATATATATAGTAAATGCATTTGTACTTATTTTATCTTTCCCAAACATATGTATTGAATGCCTAAAATCCAGCTTTAATTTATATTCAACAACTTGTGGCTGGTTAATTGTGGCCACACATTGGAGTCTGAGCCCTGATCACATGAAATCAAAGTGAACCTGAGACCTTTAATAGATCAGACACTATCATAAAAGAGTTGCAGCTTACACACAGTTTGTGTCCTTTGTCATTTTATATCTAATTTTGTTTCTCATATATAAAACATCATATAAAATGACTGTTTTATACGTAAATTATTTTTTTTTAAATATATTTTTATTTACGAAAAAGGCATTGTCCACAAACATTTGACAATTACATTTTGGATACATCTGCTTTTATACACACCAACCTTTTTAGTTAATATTTTGCAGTCAAGATTAAGGTTTAGTCATTTGAAAATTCTGGCCTGCCAGAACAAAAACTCAGCAAAGAGGCGCAATGTAATTTATGAAACAAAGTGTCTGATTTACTCGTAGATAAGACGGTAATTTGCATCTGGGGTAAACCAACAAAGTCAAAACATTATGGTTTTTACAGTTAAAATAACAAGAAGAATGTTGTGTCCATGGTTAGCGGGGAAGCATTGGAAGAGGACGACACTTTCACACAGATACCACCATAGAAAATTACTTCTTTCTGGAAATTGACAGATCATGCATGCAGTGATGAGCTCAGCAGTTTATGCACAAGTTTACAAATGCCATGGGTACATATATTTTTGGATTTTTACTTTGCATGGATTTCAAAAGAAAAAACAACTAATCTTAACCCTCACACAGTTACAAATGCAGAATAGATTTTTTTTGCATTTATTGTTTGGATCCATCTACCTAAACAATTTCATGTGCAGGACGAGTGCATCTAAAACAGCAGAGTGAATGAACATCTTGTAAACAGAACAGTTGTACCTGAGAAGCCATTGTTTCAAACTTCAGTTCACCTTTAATGCTTAAACTTATAAATGTACTGTACAAATACAACCATTGACAGACACAGTGATACCTTGTGTAGAAGTTCACCTGGATCTGGGCACAGTAAGTGAAATATGAAAACCTACATACAATAGAATCACCACAATTGTGAAGGATCACCTCAGTTCCTCAATACTACGTCAGATCTTTTAGGTAGTATTATACCTCAATGTTTCTTGATCTTTTGGTAGGGGTACTACCAAAACCAGACATAGGTATTCAGTAATAAAACTGCTCCTGAAGTAAAGGAGCAGTTCTTCTAAATGCAACCGTGTCATTCTAATTGACACTGTCTTCATAATTTGTTGTATCTTTTGTATTTGTTTTATTTTATTGTATTTTTATGCTCTGGTAACATCCATTTCACTGTCTGTCCGTCCAGGGAGTGGATCCCTCTCCTGTGGTTCTCCCTAAGGTTTCTACCGTTTTTTTCCCTGTTATAAGGGTTTTTTCCTCGGTAGTTTTTCCTTACCCGGGCTGAGGGTCTAAGGACAAAGGATGTTACGAACCCTGTAAAGCCCTATGTGACAAACTTGTTTTGTAAATGTGGGCTATATAAATAAAAATTGATTGAATTGATTGCTTCTTATCTAGTTGTTTGCCTGTGAGTTCGTCAAGTTTAGGGAATCACTGTGTATTGTGTTGCTCAGATTTTTATAGGACAGAGCATGGTTATATACTATAAATATTCATTCTTTTCACTTAATTTCACTCATCTTAACATTTTATTGAACATCTTCTCAAATAATCTGCCAAATGATTAATTATATTTGTACGTAGATTGTCAAAACATTTGACTACACATGCAAAAATTTAAATGACTAAGGATCAACTTTCACATGTTAAAAATTAATATGATTTATTCTCAGGAAGTAACTCATCTGTCAACGAAATAAACAGTATTATCAAAACTACAAATGATAATCTGACACTTGAGGGTAAGAACGTATGCATTTTGGGGCCAATTTATTAAGTATGGAGGGCAGTAACCTTTTAGGGACTTGAAGTTTCTGGCCAAAAATGGTCTTTTGGTAAGATTCGAGTAACACACTAATTTATGAGTGGTCAGAGAACGCATATTTAATTTTACACTTATTCTAGCAAACTAAATATACTTTAACCTTTAGTGAGGAAATTTATATTCATCAGAAAAAGACTTTTGGTCAATGAAACAATATAAAAGTCTAGACGCATTTGTATGTTGTAATGTAAAAATGTTGTTGAAAATTACAGCATGATATTTTTAATAATCCCGAAACAACTTCACATTCAAATCAGAGCAAACATGATTGTACAATGATAATTTTTGTGTTTATGTCTCTAAGATGTCTTTATTTAAAACTTTAAAATTAAAGTAAATATATTTCAGTTTTTTCATTAGGTAAATTGTCAGTGCAGAATTTCCAGCACTTCTTTTATGATACTTAATGGGAAGTAGTGTTGACCATGCCATTCTAAAAGCCAACTGTGGGATTTGATTGGGATTCATTTCTGAAAAACTGTAGACTGTCCCAGGGAGACACATGAAAACACCAACCCCAACCTAATAAATCCTAATACATGACCTATTCAGACAGATGATGTTCACACTGTACATAAATACATATGTAGTAACCCACAAAACTCAAAGTAGCTATCTGCACCCCATCATTCATATTTTAAACATGGGGACACAAACCCTACATAGTTTACCATCAGACTCAGCTACAGTGTCTACTATAAATTGAAGGGTGATGATAGGTCACTTTGGTAATACCTTATTCCAAAGCAAGGCTGCTTCGGTCTTGTAGCTTTTGGCCATTCAGTATTTTTACTTCTTGCAGTGAAGGCAGCAGGAGTCGCCTTAAGGACAGTTTCACATGGCTTCATTGTTCGAGGAAAGAGAACTCCTGGATCTTGTGAGAGGCCTTAAGACTTTATGAGGAGGCTGTGTAAGAAATAAAAGGAAGCCAAACTTAGTCAACATATAGCTAATCACAAATAAACATTTTAGTTGCCTCTGGACATTCTTTTGTTGTACTATAAATATTCCAAAACCAATTATGTGTTTTTGTTGTTAGTTGTTGTGCTGTTAGTTGTTGTCGACTGACTCACCCTTGTGAGAAACCTGCCAGTCACTGAAATAGCTTACGGTCTTTTAGCCCAGCATGGGCAAACATGGGCGGCCCGTTGAACTTTTTAATGCGGCTCCCAACCCTTAATTTAATAATTTACTTACATTATCATTATATTAGCCATTAGATGACACGATAAAGGCTTCTTGAATTTTTTATGGTCTGACACATGACTTTTACATGACATTTATCTTAGTTGAAATGAACGCTCCATCTTTCTGCTCTTGACCTGGCCCCAGTGTCCAATTTTGCGCAGACTCATTCAGAATGGTTTGCGAACAGCTGGTCAAAAATCTAAATAATGTGAATCAGCTGTTGAGCATGTGTTTATTTCTGAAAATCTCTTATTTTGAAAGGCACAATCTGCTGAATAAAATTATAACGTTGAAAGGAGTGATTTTTCAAAGGTTTTTTTTTTTTTAGAAAATGAATTTGCTTGATTTGAATTCTATGAGAGTGGGTCGCAACTTAATGATCACAGGAAAAGGTGGGTCACAGCGTGAGACCAGTTGAGAACCACTGTGGCATAGTGCAGGTTAGTAGACATCATGTACCATTTACATGCTAGTGCTGCTGGCTACATCAGGTTATTACTGTGCTATCTGTCCACCCGTGAAAGCAACCTTCAAAATCTCAAGATCCCATTTACAATTTTTTTATGATTAACATTTGACTTCTTCCAAAAGTGACAGTGCCTCTTGTCTCCACCAGGGCTTTTACACCCAGATAACCATATCTATTTATAATATGTAGTTCTCAAGAGAGTGCGTACAGGGGATTTTATAACTGGTTTTGGCTTCTTCATGATGTTTGACAGTCAGTTTATGCAAACCAAATACATTAATATAAAATGATTAGCACAAATTCATTTCAACTGGTTAATTTAGTGAGTCATTTAACACAGCCTTGAATCAAAAACTTCACATCATTATCTTAATAACACACCACAAATTTGAAAGTCAGCCACTTCTTCACTTGGGTTCAATGTCTGTGGATTAGCCATGCTGCATTTCCAAACAAGTCTAACGAGTTGTTACAAGACCACACTTTTATTTAAACTAAAGAGTATTTTCACTTCAATTCACATGGTTCAGCTTTATCATCCAGAAAATCCTGTTAGCTGGCACACTCTCTATATTAGCACGAGTGCTGATCCGTGATGATGTGTTTAGCTACACATCCGTGGAAATGACATAATCAGTGAGTAATGTCATTCTCAAGGGTCGGTTAGAGTCAGGCAGCAGCCTAGCAGCCACACTACCTGGACCAATGTACCTCAGGAGCCTTCCTTTTTACCAGCCTAAGCTGTGGGGAGCTCATGGTAGTCTGTACCTCTTTCCCCACCTCCACGGGCTGCTCCTGAACTGGTGGAGTGGGAGGTGGAGAGGGTGTGGATGGTAGGCTTGACTGGGGTGTCACTGGGACTGGACTAGGTGTGGATTCAGACTCAGAGGGAGGAACGGGCTGTGCTACCGAGTCCTTGGAGCCCCATTGGTCCAGCCCCAACAACTCAAACTCAGTTACATCAAATTCCTGTCCTGCACCATGAAAAGATAAACAGTTTCTGTTTCTGATCATAATTCCATTTATTAATTGCTGTGTTACAGCAACTCATTTTATGGCAATTTACAGGTTATTGAAACAAAACATAATGTTTGGCACAGAGCAGTCACCCAGGAGGAAGTCATGATGAGCAAAACCAATACAAGGTTAGTACCCACATACAAAAGCTGTTCTTTGTAAGATCCATATCTCTTTGGCATTTGGACCAAAAAAAGACCTTCCTCTGCCTAATTACGCTGTCAGTACCACTGGCATTATACTAATTTGATCATTTGTTTTATTATAAAATGGTTTTCCTGGTCAGTCATTCTACCTACTATCTACTGTAAACCTTGGTATACAATATAAGAAGGGAAAAAAAATCTGATTGTGAATATAAGCAGTAGAGTACTGTATGAAGCTCAGTTTTAGCTGTTGCTTGATGATGATGTTTTCTATTTTAATCTTCAATAGAGCAACTATTGTCAAAAAACATTTTTTTGTATCTCACAGAAGCAATACATATCTGTATTCACATGATGTAATTTTAGGAACAAGTCCCTGCAGCTACATGTGAGCTTTATCACAGGATATATAGGCTGGCAGTGCAGTGAGGTCTGCAGGAAGACAGGGCTATGGCTTAGGGGGCCACTCAGGAAAACAGATATATCAGAGAGTATAGGTTGGCTTATACAAGCTCCAACAGGAAGAGGGAATTGTACGTAATAATGTGTCTGACAAAAACAGGTAACATGGATTCTAACCTTTGGATGACTCTCAAAGTTGACACTCCATAATCTGGTTGAGTCAAGTCATCCTGTTATTATTTGTAAAAGGGTCCATTGTGGTCTATACTTTACCTCAAAACATGATTAATTTAGATAGATAGGCAAACAGACAGGTAGATAGAATAGATAAATAGATAGATCCCCCAGGAAAGTCTCAGAAAGTTATATGTCAAGACGCAAGACGAAGGAAAACTTAAACATAATGCACATAGATCTACTGCAAATTACACAACCCACTTTTGCTTTCACTATAACAATACTGTTTCACAAGATTGAAAAGGTTTTTAGTTAACATATAATAATGTGTGTTATAGGAACAGGTTAAAATGTATTTTTTGGATGTGCAATCATGTCAATGTCCTGGGTTGACATAACCCCAACTCCCAACGCTTTCTAAACAAAAAGTAAAAACTTGCGAAGTTAATTTTTCTCCTAAATATATGTGTCAGCTTTTAATTTTGAATTTTAATGGTGATGTTGGTTCACTCCAATTTGCACCATATTTTTTTTTATCTTGAGCACTCCTTAATTTGCAGCATATGTAACCCCAGGTGGGCAGGCGCCCCCCTTTGGTAACCCTTTTGTACAAATAATGCTTGCACCAGAACATGGGAAGCATGGGCAGACGTGATCTTAAAAATGGTAATAATCTCTCAAAAAATTCCAGAATGAAAGACAACATCACAGCCTGTTTTCTAGAACTTAAACTGGTTTAAATACTTGAGTTCTGCTGATAAGATGTCCTCTTACCTTTGTTGTAGCTCTCTGACTTGCTGCGCATCATTGTTCTGCTTCGATGCTGCGCTGCTGCTGCTCCTGTTGCGGGCTGTGAGGCACCAGAGCTGCTTTCATTGCCATCAGAATTGTATGAAGACAAATCCTGCATACTAAAACTTCTCAGCCCCTCTGTTAGGACGCCTTGGCCCTTAGGTAGGAAGAACACACATTTATCTGCTTATGTTGGGAGAATAAGCAGATTATGAATTTGCTGATAATTTCTCTAAATAATATTCCAGGAGGTCTTCAAATCTTCGTGCCACTATTAAAACAAACATCCATCGCCATTTACCTTTGATGCAGCCATGACCGCTGCTGTTGCAGCAACATTTAGCCCTTTTCTCCCAAAATGAACCAGTGTGTCGTAGCTTTTGTCCTTTGCATGGCAGATATAGTCATCAATGTCCTGTAAGGAGGGAATAAAGGATCACATGATGCTGGTAACAGATCACTCTAGTTTTGTAACGGTTATTGTGCTGTGTTTACACATGCTTCTTAAATAGCTTGAGTGCACTAATTTTGGGACTTTAGTCTTTTACAGAACATATCAGAGCATTGGACTTCCTCAAACAGAGTGAGACAGGATGGTACAAGACTCTGACATTTCCTTTTCCTTTTCCAAGACCTATGTTTTCACCCAACTGAGGCAGAAAAGAGATATTTTGCACAAACGTACCCAGCAATGTACCGGAAAGAAAAGCAATTACACATGGAGCTCGCTGACTAGACAGAATATTTCTATGGTAATCCTTCCCCGAAATTCATTAACCAAGGAAGGAATTTCACCTTTTCTTTTGAGGAAAGTGTGGGGTGGACAAACTTCCTGTAGAGTACACTGGAACCTTTAGTATAAGGAGACAGCAGCCACACTACGAAAGCAATCTTCAACTCATAGTAGAAAGGAACCCTACAGCAGACACACACAGTAGCAACAGAAGATTAACAATCTGATAGGAGGCTTCAAACGTATGTTATGTGATTAGAGCAGAAAGATCGAGAGGTAACTTAGCCCGGTATTCATTAACTTTAAAAATCTAAAGGTCACTTACCAACATAGAAACATATCCGTAAACACCTCTACAGTCATGAATAGGGCAAATATTATCCAGTACATCATCCATTTTACCTGTTTGGGAAAAGGATTAAAGATTCACTTAATGTAGTTATTTCTAACAAGTTAAAAACTGTGCAGATAAATAAAACCAAAAACTATGAATCATGTACTTACATACTCTCTCACATCTTTTGATTTCACAGCTTTATAAGAAGAGTAGGCAGGATATAGAGTACCAAACACGAGTCTGGAAGATAATTTTAGTAAACAGAGTTTAGAGGTGAAGCAGAACAGGAGAAGACAAGGACTTGGTTGAAACAACACACAGTTTTAATCTTCGTTAACATGGCTGTTTTGTGGGCTGAAGCTTGAGCCAAAACTCATTACGTTTTGCTTAAATGTTTTGAGTTACCTTCATGACAAGTGTAAACAACAGACATGTTTTGAACCAGTTTTATGTAAATGTACCAAATGTAAACTGATTGTCAAGGGAAGTTAATACACATTAGCCTCACACCGTGTCCCTAAAGCAACATAAAGAGATATTTCAACATTTATTTCCTTTTGTATGGTCCATCAAAATAAATCATTACCCATAATTGTTTATAGATTGTTTATTGTTTAGCTTCTTAAACAGTAACTTGTTTGTTATGTTTTTGAAGTGTGTAGTATTTGACTTCGTCCCCATTTGGATTTGTTTCACTGATACTGTACCAAAAACATTTGTGCTACTTGTCTAGTTCTTTGCATACATTTGAGATCATTTATCTCCAGACAGTCAGGGTATGCTGCATATTTTATGCTGAGCTCTTCAACAGTCCCAGCTTCAGTATACTGTAGTCAGGCAAACGTTAGGGTTCTTGTTGCAACAACTTCAGGCATGCAAATGACAACGCAGGTGTTGCCAGCTTCAGGCTAATTAAAATTGAAAAAAGTCGATTTTTTTCACAGTGTAAACTTTTCTTGATGATAACAAGGTCAGTCAGAGACACGGGCTTTTATCTTTATAATCAGATTCCTACATGTTGAACTGACCTTCATCAGATAACCTGTTTTCCTCCTTTTCCTTACATTTCTATTTTTGTTATAGACACCTGTGTCTCAGCAGAGACGGTTCCCCTATTGAAGAGCCACGGCCAAGCAACAGCTGAGAGTGCCACCCGATCGTGTTACAGGGCCACTTCGTGTTGCACGGCTAAGGCCAGACCAGCTCACAGATCTGTGCTCTCTCAGTTTTGGAAACACAAGGACACTTAAAATAAACCTGCATCCTCTCCAAATCACACAGAGACGGGAAGATCTTGGATATTGGACAAGAGGTCGTCCAATGTTAAACGTGTTTAAAAGACCTGAAGCTGAAAGGGCTTCATTTATGAAACAGGATCTTGTCATCCAAATTTAATTGCTTCACTATTTTGAGGTAGGCCCTGCTATTGGTTTACGTGAGTGCAGTGCTGCTGATTCATACTTTGGGCAGGTAAAAAATAGCCCTAACCTACTGTGGTGAATATGGTTTGATTGTCATTTCAACACTGATACATATTTATAAATACACATACATTCAAACATGGATTGTAACATTAACACGCACTGCTTTGTAACCTGAGTAGACTGACCCATCCCTTTGTTAGTGGTTTAGACACATTGACTGACAATTGGGCTTTTTTCTACTTAAATACGCGTTTGATTCGGGTTCACCATTATCACCGCCGTCGTTGGTGACAAACAGATATTTCAACCAACCACGTCAGCTCTTTGTGTGTTACATGCAGAAGCCACTTGGTAAACACAAAGAGTGTCAGACAGCAGAGCGCTCTTCAAAAATACTGTAGCTGCACAGGCCCAGTTCAGAAATCCTGTATTGCCGTAATGGCAAAGTACAATCGTGCGCATTTCAAGCTGATGTCAGTCAAAAATTAATAGACAGACATCTGCTGCCCTGACAGACTGACGCCTGCTCCCGTCTGAACATTACACACGTTCTTGGGAGGGGGCTTGTGAACGCGCTCCGCTGCTACGCCTTATAAAGTAGACCTGACAGCGAACATATGGACTGAAATGACAAATAAGAATAATACAGTAAAATGTGACTTACACCACGATCCTAGAGATGATCCAGGAGACCATTGCGCTGGAGAGGCGACAGGACGCGCTGTCTGTGGGGAGGAGTTTCCTCCAGATGACAGGCGCGACCAGGCGGATGCGTCCGGACGCTCATAGGCGGCGGTAGCAACGTGATGCGGAATAAACACTGACACTTCACTACTGTGACACATAGATGGCGGTGTAAGACAGTAAAAAAGCAGAGACAAGGCAAGGGCAGGGTCGAACGTTAACAGAACACATTGATCAACATGTTTGAAGGAACGTGTACCTTATTCCTCCATGAAGAGGGAATATTTGTACATGATTTGGATTTTACAAATCTAATCCTATAATTGGTTCAAATTCCATAGCCTAAAGATTCAGAATTAAATTATCTGATTCTTCTACTCTGACTCCTACTACTTCGACGTCCTCTCTCACTGCATCCATCAATTTCATCTTTATCTCTTACCTGGTAGCTCCATCTCTAGGATCATTCTTCTACCAATGTATCCACTGTCCCTCCTATGAACATGTCCAAACCATCTCAATCTGGTTTCTGTTGCCTTTTCTCCAAGCCTTACAGTCTGTGTTGTCCATCTAATCACCTGCTTCCTGACCTGTCCATCCTTGTCTCTCATAAGGAGAATGAGATTATAAATCCAGAATATGAAGTCCCATTTTGCAAGTATGTTTTTATTATATTTCCTAATAATTACCCCAAACTTGCATACCGGTACTTTAACCATCCTAATAATAAAGCTAAGATCATTTAAAATTGATAAAATACAATGTCCCCAAAGACACATTGACAAACAGATGATAATCTGGCCCCTTTTGTTCTGTGTGTCAAAATGTAATCTTTGTGCAGGGTGTCTAAAGAAATCCAAATGAAAGCATCAACCGTGTTATTCAAGCTGACCTGGCTTTTTTTTCTTACCTATGGTCATTTACCTGTCGACATTTTCTCCCATGGAGCCGGCACCTATTCTAAGCTGGTGGCCTACATACCAGCCTGACAACAAGGGGAAGGTTTTGTTACAAAACAAAACAAAAGCTGCTGAGGCAGGGCTGGGTTTTGTCCAGGAGCACTCCTTTTGTTCAAGGAAATGGAATAGCTTCAAAAACCAATCCTGTCCTGAAATTCGCTTGTGGGAGATCATTTTGACTATTTCAAAATATTACAAATTATTCATCATATTACAAGAAATATGAATGACATCTGGTAACGTTGATACTAAATTATTGTGATGTCATGTTCATACCGTTAGCTCAAAAACTGATGAACGTACATGACTGCTTTCGATACATTGTGCAAGCAGTTGAGCTTCTGAGGAAGCTATTAAGGGCTAAAATTTCCCAGAATTCAAAGCACAGGACAAATATGTGTTATATTAGGACAAAATTGGAAAATGGAAAACCAATTCTGAGGAAAAAGAAAAAAAAAATCTTAAAAGATTATTTATTTTTGACGCCATAGAAATCATATTCACATACAATATGTTGACAAAACACAACCTGCCCCACAAACATTCTTTTCATTTCCTGCTCATACAACTCCAGAGAGAAAGAGAAAATACACACCTGCAACTAAAACATATTAGAAGCATGAATGAAAGCAAATGTGTGCATTACAACCACCTAGAAGACAAAGGGTAGACTTATGGATGCAGTGAGGGAGGACTTGTAGGTAGTGGGAGTTAGAGTACAAAATACAGAGAACAATGGTGTGCTGTGGTATCAACTGAAAAAGGGGCAAGAGGAAGGGATAAAAACTAAATGTGCATTATGTCAACCATTTGTATGACCACATTCTTTTGAATAAACGCAAAAACGATACATTTAAAGCAACCCCATTACAATCCCTGCACTTTCATTTAGTGTTTCTGATTGAAATCCCAGCTTATGACGTAGACAACTATTGTTACTACCCTGGGCAGTGAATTGCATGCAGGGCAGCTTCCACCAACACTTTATCAATTGTTTTCATGGATTACAGATACCAGAGTACTACTACTGTTAGTTCAGACCGTAGCACAGAAGAATACAAGTATAATGAAGCACTGTAGGCACAGCAGGATTTTCATACTTACAATATTTACACCGTCTCAGGTTCTCTTCTATTCCAATAAAGTTATCAGAGCTTTACCAAGGACCACAACCACGTTAAAAAAAAAAAAAAAGGGTAAACAACCTTTCACTGGGTAAGCAGACCTTAACATCCAATTGGAAACATTCACATCTGAAAGTAAATTGCAAATGATTATGTATAATGGTATCTGAAGCATGGAGTCGACACAGCACAGTAAATCCTGCACCACACTCATTTCCTCTGTCCTTAAAGAAGAGACTAGACTCTCTTCCATAGAACAACAACAAACACAATCATATTCAGTCCTATTTAGCTTCTAAGTGCTGCCAATCTCGACTGCATCTCCTCAATGTCCTCTTCGTCCGAAGCTGCAGCAGCTCCAGCAGGCTCCACCTCAGGCAGGGCATCATTGACTTTGCTTGGTGCGTTGCCAAGGGCACCTTTATAAAACAAAAAGTTCATGAATGAATCATTTCTGCACAAGCTCAGATACTTTATGCAAAATTTCCTTTACTGGAGTCGAGTCTTAGCCTCCAAATGGCCCAAGTCCACTACGACCCTAGAATCAAGTGTTCTTGGCCGAGGACTACGCATTTGGAGCTGAAATTTACTTGGATTGACTGGGTGAGGATCCCCTCCACTATTGATTTCTTCCTATTTTTCCCGGTCTAGGTTTTTTTGGGAATCGTTCCTCAGCCAATGTAAGGGTCTGTAAGGGCAGGGGGTATTTTCCTGTTTTTTTTTTCCTGTTACTGCATCTTGTTTTTATGCATGATTGTTTGTGAAGTGCCTTGTGATAACGATTGTTATGATTTGGCAATTTAAACCAAAAAAAGTTGAGATTAAAAGTTGATCAAATCAATCCTATTCGAATGTTACAATAAAATTACCTGCTGTTATCTCAAAAAGAATCTTGTCAACTTCCTCCTCTGCTGCTTCCTCCATGTCCTCTTCATCTTCCATGCTCTCAAATGTGTCCTCCAACATTTCTTCAATAATGCCAGCCTTAAATATACATATAGTGCAGTGGTATCATTTACTTTTTAAAAAACCAGTAGAAAATTTAAATTAATTTTGTTCAACAAAGATAGCATCTGTGTTTCTGGATTCTGTTGCTGACCTTCATCATCTCCTTTGACAGCTCTCTCATGGTGGCCTGGATCTCTGGGACTTTCACCAGGTTATGCATGGCTTTCATGACATCAGTGCTCTTCTGAAGAGACCCAGCTACACGCAGTAAACCTACACATGCACAAATATATACATTCTTAATTTGGTAAAATACTATTGGTTTTCAAGATCACCTTGTACCCAATGACTTACCTAGCTGGTTCTTCATATTGAGTTGCACAGAGTTCATGTGTGCTTTAGTCGCATAAAGTTTTCTGACAGCATGCTTTGACTGTATAATCTCTTTCGCAAGGATGACACACACATCCTTTTGGCCCTTTTTTGCAGCATCTTTGATGGACCTTTTGACTTTTTCCTCTTCCCTTTGAATATCTACAATAAAAATGGTATTCATAAAACAACAATAGTAACATAAAGAAATATTACTGATATAATAATTTTATTATACTAGTTTTACAGTATCAAGGTCACCAATCAACTTTGGTATCCAATTGTTTACTGGCAAAATGGCATATATAATGGCATAAAAAATGTTTAAGTAATTTATCCTCTTTTAATTTCTATCAGTTTCTTTTACAGTCACCCCCAATGCTGTAACATTGTAATATCTGACAGTATTTTACCTCGAATTTGTCTGTCAATCACTCTCATCTCCTTCCTGATTTTCTGAGACCACTCTTGAACCTGTAATGACAGCATTTATTATAACAACACTGTAAACATGTTTTAGTGACTAATGTCCGTATCTACTGCTAATTTTAGGTAATTAAATAAGAACAAAATATGAAATAGTGGCATTAAAGTTTCTAAACAATGTAATGAGAGGTGGGCCCAAAACTAATCAGAGTTTGTTTACATTAACTTTTTCACCTTTAAACAAACAGAGTTAACGACATACGATGCCACAGGCGAGCTCCTCGTGTGGCGCATACGCAACTAAGAAACATCTAATAGAACTGCAAGAAACGGTACACCTACGCGGGGACTCGTAAGTTCTCGCTGTTAATATTTTTAGCCGTCCTATTACCTAAAGTAGCAACGCATGAGCTAACGTTAGCAGGGTTATCTAAAGGCACTACGGACAAAATAGACAAAGACAGTCGCGGACTTCCACTGCTAATACTCACCAAGTCTTTGGGTGGTCTCTCTGGGGTTCTGCCGAACAGACCCATTGTTTCGATACGGACTACAAACGAACGGAGCCTGTCTTAAACTAAGTGGTTAGCTGTGTTTTCCTATTAGCACTTCCTGATTTACTTTCGGCCGAAGACAAACAAGTCTTCTTCGTGATGTACAGACATTGGTGCGTTCAGCGTTGGCTGCCCTCTTGCGCTCAGCACCTAACGTGAAGACTTTACAGGCACGCAGTCTTTTAGACTTTTTATGGGATAAGATTAAACTACATTGCATTACCTTGATACCTTGGTAATTTGCCATTTGCAATGGTAACTACCGTTTCCAGCTAATTTCAACTATATACTATAACAAAACAAAATAACTTTAATGATCAATACATGTGAACATATATAGCAACAGAAAGAAACACAGCTTTATATTTGCCTTGTTAACAAATGTGTTAAAAGTAGTATTTTCACCGCTGTTAAAAAAAAACAAGAAAATGTTGTAACGAAAAATAACAACAGTGGGCTATATGTGCTGTTTTATTTGGTATTTTACAATTAGAAATGTGTGTCTATTCATTTTCAGTGTATTTTCTTATTCCGTACTATTTGAAGTGCACACATGACGTCAGGATGCAGGTCGATATATTAAAGGAATGACAACGTCGAAATAGTCGCTTTTAAACACAAATCGTGTCTAACGAGAAGCCATATTTGTTATGAAACTTGCATATAAGTTACTTCATAAATATATATTGGTTTGAAGCAGTTTTTTAAGAATATATTTAAGGTGGTATTTCGCAGTTCACCTTTCAGGCTTTAAGTTTTTGTTGTTTTTATTGGTACAACAAAATCTATTGTTTTGGAGTCGTTATTGGGTGCAAAACACATACAGTAAAGATACAGACGGACAGTACGGTTCGTGACGTACCCTACGGTCTCCCTTCTAGATACTTCTGTTATTGACTGTCTATTAGACTAATCGTTTTAGTACATGGGTACGACGTAACCAATCAGAGCGTAACGTGGGCGGGATTAGTGAGCATCCATCTGTCAGAGCGCAGCGGAGCTGGATGACGCTGGAGTAGCAGAGAAGTGGGGAGAATCCGCTCTGGACGTCACCGTTTTCCCTGGATTACTCTGAATGAGTTTGCTATATACGGCTAGAGTTACATAACAGCTAGTAATTTACTGAGCTAGCCTCTCTTATACGCAACTGCAAGGCGAATCATACGCTGAATTACATGTTATCTCGGAATAGGCATCGACCGTTGTGTACATCTACGTCTTGGTGTCAAGTGCATTTGCGGAGCAGAAGTTACAGAAGGTGACTTAAAGAGCATCCAGTATGTCAGTGGTAGGCATAGACTTGGGTTTCCAGAATTGTTACATCGCCGTGGCCAGGAGTGGAGGTATTGAAACCATCGCCAATGAGTACAGTGACAGATGCACACCGTGAGTATATAAACTGTGACGTCTTGTGTTGTGATGTTATTGTAAACTCGTTACGCCATGTTTGCGTCTGGAAAACTCTCGAATGGAGCAATGGTAACAGAAGAAGCACTTGCATGGATGCTACTGCTGTTGACGGTACAGCTGATGAGGCCTGTGACCGCTGCTTTATTCCCCGTCTCTGTAGGTTACTGTAGGTCAAAATATCATATGAGGCTCTGTAAAAGCAGCCTCTCATCTTACAGATTGTTGACATGTCTCCTGACAACAACCGCGGTGCTGCGTTCACTGTCTAAAAGTTAACAGAGATCAGCAGTTTAAAGATTTAACAAAGTGTCCTTTTAGAAAATAAATTTTGTATGCCGATAAAAAGGTAGATTATATTTAAAAAATTACATTTTATCATATAGAATAAATTAATGTAAGTACAAAAAGTTTCACCACCTGCACCCAGTATTTTTTTTTCTTCAAAATTACTTATTTATTCAACATGTTTCGATTAATGTTGTATGTTAAGACCCTGCTATATCCACAGATAAACTATTTTTATGCCTATCTATCTATCTATCTATCTATCTATCTATCTATCTATCTATCTATTTCTCTCTGACCTAATCTACCCAAGGTCTGTGGAAAATAACAAGTGTATGCCCTGACAGAGAGTGTGTCTATTAGCCCGTGCTTAACAACTCCATCCTTCTGCATGCCCTCCAGGATCAGCCCACAATTTAAATCCTTGAATGCCCCATAAAAGTACAGTGCCTTTATAGGATACTCTAAGGTTTTATGTAAGAGTCCATTACTGAGAAATATCTTATTCTGAAAAGAGACATTTTTTATTTAGGGTTGAAGGCACTCATGCAGCGTTATGCTAATGGAGGCCAATCTCCAGCACAATGAGCACCAAACAGAGATATGTTTGTCAAGGTGAATATGGTGGAGACTTGTGAAATTAATATTTTCTCCTTGTGTTCATTAAAAAAAATCATAAAAATTTCTTCTCAGCACATTGATCAGCTGTTTTTTGAGTAAACGTCAAGGTCAGCTACAGTAAGCTGTTCATTTTTTACTGCTACTTCAGGAATAGCCTACTTTTTAAGTTGAATTCTTCTCTGTCACTGCCCTGGTTTTACGTCTCTTTCTCAGACTCTCCTGGGAAACTCTTATTGTCTCAAATGTGATTCTGTCTTCCAAGCTTGTCTCTTTAACTTTACTAATTTTGTTATGTTTTTATTTTTAATCAAGTGCTTGTGTGTCTTTGGCGACTAAAAACCGCATGATTGGAAATGCAGCCAAGAGTCAAGTAAGATAATTTACTTCTCAGCACTTGGCAATAATTGTGTGATAACCTTTTATATCCAATATGTTATATTTGTACTGCTGTTGATATTATATATGTATCTTGAAAATGTTTTTTTATTTTTGCAGGTTATAACAAACTTTAAAAATACAGTTCATGGCTTTAAAAGATTCCATGCTCGGCCATTTGATGACCCATTTGTTCAGACAGAAAAGCCCAAACTGCCCTACAGTTTATGTAAGCTGGCTGATGGAAACACTGGAATAAAGGTAACAATTCAAATATAGATCAGATTTCCTCATGTAGTCATTCTCCTTTGGGCTTTAACATGTATCCAAAAATAGTACGCAATTTTATTTGACTGTTGATGAAAACATAGTCCTCAGATCTGTTAATGCTATCGCAACATTATATCTGATATTAACATAACATTTTGTTAATGTCAGATATATTGATATTGTCCATATTGTTAATTTTATTCCAATATCAGCCGAAATCTACATAGACCTGGTCACAGGGGCACTGTCTCCAAGACTGCCACCCAAATCACACTGAACACAAATTTTAGCCTCACTCTCTATGAAATCTGCAGGTGCGTTACCTGGATGACGACAAAGTGTTCACAGTGGAGCAGGTCACAGGAATGCTGCTCACCAAGCTGAAGGAGACGTCGGAGAGCGCCCTGAAGAAGCCAGTGGTGGACTGTGTCATCTCAGTGAGTGGTGGAGACCAATTCCACTGAAAGGATTCACAGAGAGGTTCATTGAAGCTTATCGATCTTTTCTGTGCTTTAATAGGTCCCAGGTTTCTTCACAGACGCAGAGAGACGGTCAGTGTTTGACGCTACTCAGATTGCAGGCCTGAACTGTTTACGGCTGATCAATGACACAACAGCAGGTCAGTGGTGTTGGGTACATTACAATAGTTGATACAATTTGCAGTGTCATTAGAACCCCTTTTTTCACCGCTGCTTTTAAACAGTGGCCTTAGCCTATGGGATCTACAAACAGGACCTTCCAACACTAGAAGAGCGCCCGAGAAATGTAGTGTTTGTTGACATGGGACATTCATCATTCCAAGTCTCAATTACAGCCTTCAACAAAGGAAAGCTCAAGGTTTGTATTTGATATTTGCTCATTTGTTCCTCAATTGACGAATGAAACATCTTTCAAGAAGTTCAGTTGCTAAAAATGACTTGAAACTTGTTCAGTTTTCATCATCAAAGTTGCATTGTTTTTATCATCAAGTTACAACTCTCAAATATCTGTCAGGTCCTGGCAACAGCATTTGATCCCTATCTTGGAGGCCGTTACTTCGACGAGGCCTTGGTCAATTACTTCTGTGAAGAGTTTAAGACCAAGTACAAGCTCAATGTGAGGGACAATCCAAGAGCTCTGCTGCGTCTCTACCAGGAATGTGGGAAACTGAAGAAACTGATGAGTGCAAACGCCTCTGACCTGCCTTTGAACATCGATTGCTTCATGAATGACATTGATGTATCCAGCAGAATGAACAGGTACAAGACGTTCCTCCATGTAATGATTGTGTTAGAAATGTAAAATTTTTCTAAAATATTCCAAAAATCTTAATCCTTAGGGGTCACTTTGAGGAGATGTGTGCTCAGTATTTAGTAAGAGTTGAAGTCCCACTCAAGTCAGCACTGGAACAATCAAGTATGTTTCTAAGACTTTTTATAAATTAAAATATACAGAAATTAAAATGAACCAAATGTGGTTTGTTGTCTTGTTGCAGAGCTTGGACGAGACAATATCTGTGCGGTGGAGATTGTAGGCGGAGCTACAAGGATGCCGGCCATCAAAGAGAGGATTGCCAAGTTTTTCGGTAAAGATATCAGCACCACGCTCAACGCAGATGAAGCTGTAGCTCGGGGCTGTGCACTTCAGGTGTGATGCATCTTTGGATTTGTCTCTAAAAGCTAATGGTGGCTATTATCAATAATGTCCTGTAATTTAATAAGTTTGTTTATTTCCCCAATGATTTCATGGCCGTAGTGTGCGATCTTGTCTCCAGCGTTCAAAGTGCGGGAATTCTCCATCACGGATGTGGTTCCATTTCCTATAACCCTTCGCTGGAAGTCACCAACAGAAGATGGACAGGGGTAAAAACACTTTGATTGAGCATCTCTTATAGCAATCACAATACAGAATATTGCAGCATTATTTACAGCTGCACATTTTCCTGCCAGCCTGTGTGCTTCTGATGCAGTAAAAAACCAGCTGGATCAGCCAGCCTGGAGATAGATTTATTTTGCTGACACTGAGACTTTTCTCAGACTGACTTTGCTTTCCTTTTCACTGTGTTTTTTTTTCTTCACAGAGATTGCGAGGTGTTCAGTAAGAATCACGCTGCTCCCTTTTCCAAAGTAATAACCTTTCATAAAAAGGAACCCTTCGACCTTGAAGCCTTTTACAGCAGCCCTGCCGATCTCCCGTACCCTGACCTCCGGATAGGTACTGCTCCTTTTCTACAGAATATTCCTCCTTTGGTCTTTGTAAACAGAAGCTAATTTCGCAGAACATGTATCGCCTGAGTGGTGATTTAAGTATCATTAGACCGTTTTATGGGATGGCCCATTGGGTCCAACTCCCTGTTGGGATGTAGACTGTAGACAGTAATTAGCATCAGGTATCAGTCCCCCACAGATGGCACCTGTCTGTGCCTGTATACAGTATATGTGCAAGGGGTGTGTACTCTCAGGTGAGTTCATAATTATCCTTCACTGTTCTCCAACCTGTCTGTTAGAACCACATGTTGAGTGTCTGTAATAACTGCTGTTGAACAGAACACCCTGTCTGTTTCTGCTCGTTATCAGGATGTTTCTCGGTTCAGAATGTGGTTTCTCAGCCGGATGGCGACACCTCAAGAGTGAAGGTCAAAGTAAGGGTGAACGTTCATGGCATTTTCAGTGTGTCAAGTGCATCTCTGATGGAGAAGCAGAAAGGAGAGGGAGACGACATGCAAATCGAATGTGAGCCCATGGTGCAGAATGACAGTGGAGGAGAGGATCAGGTATTTTTGAAGGTTCTGCAGATTTTTATTGTTTATAATGATGTTAATTAGCAAGTACAAGGTTTGGTTTAAGTGTTTTAGGATTATAATCAAACATGTCCATGTAATTAGGTGGGAATAACCTTAGCTGATTACATATATTTGTCAGACTAAAATGCAGGTGGACATTGAGGGTCAGAGCCAAATGGATCAATACAATGAGGAACACAGTTCCAACAATAAGGTTAGTTGGGGCTCAATATTTGTATTTGCTCTTTTCACCAGTCTGCATCAGAAATGAGATGCATTGAATTGTGTGGTTTTACTGAAACAGTGTTGGAAAAAATAGCTAATATTTTTGGGATGGATTAGTCTTTCAAAGTGCCATCTGGTTTCTGTCCTTAGGATGGAGACTCTGGGGAAAATCAAGAAGCAGCATCAGGAGGAAGCAAGCCCAAAGTCAAGGTGAAAAGTATTGATTTGCCCGTCGTAGCCAACACAATCCGACAGCTCAACAAAGAGGTTCTTCACAAATTTGTGGAATATGAGGTAATGCTTTAGTTGATTCATAATCTGAGTGATACACAAGTAATGATTATTGATTTATAATAATTTTGAGAATAGATTTTGTATTACGTTAAAATGTTTATGTACGTATGTGGTATGAATTTAGTCCTAGAAGTTTATCTGATGGGATTTTCTTTTTACCTCACAGCGTCAGATGATTACTCAAGACAAACTGGTTAAGGAGCTGAATGATGCTAAAAATGCAGTGGAGGAGTATGTCTATGACCTGAGGGACAAACTCTGTGGAGTCTATGAAAAGTTTGTCACAGAGGAGGTCAAGTCTGCTTTAATAATACAGCAGTGATTCACATCAGTGCCATTATCAAAAACTAATCTGCTCATCTGTGTTAATACAGGACAGTAAACGATTGACACTGATGTTGGAAGACACAGAGAACTGGCTGTATGAGGATGGAGAAGATCAACCCAAACAGGTCTACGAGGAGAAGCTTGACGCACTTAAGGTTTTCATCATTCTACATTTCATTCACAACAAAAATGCCGCAAAGGCTTGAGGCTTGAGGAAATTACATTAATATAAAACTCTGATGTGTATTTTCAGAGGTTGGGTCAACCCATTCAGAATAGGCACAGAGAGCATGGGGACAGGCCGAGAGCTTTTGAGGAGCTGGGGAAGAAACTGCAACTCTACATGAAGTTTGTCAATCTCCGTAAACAAAAGGTATAGTATTAAATCATTCTTAATCTTGAAACAAACTTAAAAGCAATTACATTTTTTAATGGATATTATCAATATTCACCAAACTGCTTTCATACACTATAAATTAGACTTCAGCTCCTAGTCCGCACTAACTAATGAAAAGACCCATAGTGAAACCAAGTAGACAAAATACAATATACTTCCTGCATTAACAGTGCGTAGACTGACATGTTAACTCTCTTTCTAGGATGAGAGATACATCCATTTGAGTGCAGAGGAAATGTCCAGCGTTGAAAAGTGTGTTAATGAGAGCATGGCCTGGATGAACAGTAAAATGAATGCACAGAGTAAACTAACTGTAACTCAAGATCCCGTGGTCACAGTAGCAGACATCATCACCAAAATACAGGTATTTATATCATCAATTGTTTGCAAATATGAGTTCAATTATTACAATCATAATTAATAAAGTATCAACACTTTCTTATGTGTAATTACAAGGAGCTGGACAATGCATGCAACCCAGTGATCAACAGGCCAAAGCCCACAGTGGAAGAAGCTTCTGACACCAATGATCAAAGTGGTTCCCATAATTGTCCCACAAACAGGCCAGGAACAGAACGAAAAGGTCATCAGACAAAGGCTGGCACCAAAGACATGGAGGTGGAATAAGATCATCGTCATCTGGAACTTGAACTGTGCTGCTATCTCCACGTGAATACTCACAACATTTAGGAAAATAGAAACATTTTCACTTGGGACCACTTGTTCAACCTCAGCAGGCCTCATGTTTGACGTTTAGTTTTTCCTGCAGTTTATTGAACTCTGTTGTTTTAACACTTTCACTGCACATGCTGACAATGTTGTGCTTTATTCTCTGAAACTTCTAAGACCTGAATAAAATAAGAATTGCTGCAGTAGATAAAACTTGAAGTAAATTACTTCAAAGTGTAGCACAGGGGTGGGCAAACTTTTTGACTCATTGGACACGAGGGCCAAGTCAAGAGCAGAAAGATGGAGCATTTGTTTGAACTAAGATAATGGCACGTAAAAGTCCTGTGCAAAACCTAAGATGCTACATTTCTAATGCCCTTTATGACACCATTTACTGGGGAAACCAAGGCATTGCAAGCAAAGGGCAGATGTATAATGATAATATAAATACATTATTTAATTTAGGCAAGGTTGGCGGGCCGCATGAAGAAGCTCAACGGGGCACATTTGGCCCCCAGGCCTTAGTTTGCCCATGCCTGCTATGGCATAAAGAGAGGTCTGCGTCTTTCACACAGACGTAGTGAAGCACTGTTCACAGAGTAGCTGTTGTGAAACAATTAGATTGTACGCAATAATACAAATATATTTGTATTTGACAATTGTGAAAGTGTGTGTGTGTGTAGAAGCTGTAAATACCTTTTTAGAAAATAAAGTAGCCAGCATGTACACAAAGAATATGAATATACTGTATGTATATGTAAAGAATATTTTACATGCTTATATTTACACTATATATATCTATATATATATATAAATATCTATCTATCTATCTATATATATATATATCTTATTTAACTTTTGTTAGCGATGAGGGGTGTTCTACCTGACACATACCTGACAAGCAAATACTGTCTATGTCGTTAAAAAATAGCGGGTAAATATAATTAAAACACGTTCTAAACTTTTGGCACCAGCAACACAACACAATCTAATCTAAACTTTCGACCAGCCTATTCTAGGGAGCATATATTAACACGTTAAAAATATATATTGTAGCGAAAATACTGTACATAAAGACAAACTCAGCCCTAGCTACTGTGGTCTGTAGCTGGAGGGGGCGTAACTAAACTCGTTCGTCATGTGACGTTGAGTCGTGACGTCAGAGTAAGTTTAACGGGCGGACACATTCAAAATGGAAGAAATGGCAATGTTTTGGAGGGGAACGCGACAAATACATTTATCGACCTTCTGATCGCTCAAATCTTGACTGTGGATGGTCTGTCTGCGTCTCGCAGTGGTTCGTAATCGCTCCGCATGTAGAAGGCAGCCGACAAACGACAAAATGAGCATTTCTATCGGAGATAAAATTGAGGTAAGTCGTTTTATTGGGCTAACGCCCATTTGCTAACTACAAGTCGTAAGCTAGTGCGGACTCGTTAATATCCACTTTTATAAAATAAAATTCATTATTTTTAATCAAATTATGTGTTGTCATTATATTAATTTACGAATACGCTGCAATATTTATAACGCAACTTTATATTATGTCACGAGTGGCATTTAACTTTTGTTAGCGATGCGTTGGATTAAATTTTGTTAAAATTGGTTAACAGTAAAATTATTTAAACTTCCAAAACATTTAAAGTGTAAAATACTTGGGAAATATACTGATAAGTGTTATGTTGGTCGGCGTAATTCGAATATTGTCAAACTTATTGAAGGGATGTTTACCCTGTGGTGTATTTAATTGTGCAAACGATATTTTTGAATAAAGTAAGATGTTTTTTGCGTTGTAAAGTTTCCTAAGTTTTACAGAGGTTTAGTTACCCTTTTATACGTTTATACGCGATGAGTGAAAACCTCGATTTGTTTTTCTACATTTGGCCTCAGTGGTTAATGGATCTGCTGCTTATTGACGAGCAAGTACTGTAAGGTGGCTGTCTGTCCGTCCCTACGTCTGTCTGTCCGTCTGTCTGTCTCTCTGTCCGTCCATCTGTCTGGGTTATGATTAGCAGCCCCTGTGTAATCCTGTTCTCCGGGGACAGTAACCGTTGCTGTGCGTACACGTCGCATCGGTTTGTTAAACCCCAACATGCTGCTTGGAAACCGCTCCAAGTGGTGCCTTGTTAGCGGGAAGAGAGCCGGGATAATTAAAGGCTGTGGTTGGCCATATGACAGTGTCAGGTGTTGAGGGTTTGTTTGACAGTTAACAGTTTGATGTGAGAGGATTTGTTCTTTTTGAAGTCGAAGTTAGTAGCAGACTGGTCTATCACTTTACCTCCAGCATGTCGCAGGAGAGAGGGACCAGATTTGACCAAGTCATCGACTACTTTTTTCAAAACTTTTCTATTGACACTTATCGCAGCAGAGATGTATCATACACCCGGGAGCTCAGGATTGAGGTAGTGGCTGTTTGTGTTATTTATATTCATTAAAAATGTGGTCATTCACTCATTCATCTTATTTTGCTTATCTATTACTGGGTTCCAGGGGCAGCAGTCTCCATGACTGCCACTCAAATCACACTGCAACATGCTGAGGCCCTTCCTGCGGGTGGTGGGCCCACTGGAAGTTCAAATTCAATATGTATTAATATTTTCTGTCTTCTTTTCAGGACTTTAAAGTTCTCACGCTCCTTGGTAAAGGCTCCTTTGCATGTGTTTACCGAGCAAAATCAGTGAAAACTGGACTGGAAGTCGCAATTAAAACGGTGAGAAACTTCAGAACTTCTTTGTCAGTAATGTTGGGTAATGTGGCTTGACCTCTCAGGAGCTAGAAAAGTAAAAATGCCTTAGAGCTTTAAGAAAAAACTGAAAGTCTTGGATAATTAGTCCTCCTGTACTCCTATGAGAGTTGTGTGGTCCCTAGTCTCTGTTTCTGTCTCTGTTTTTTTTTAAGGGAAACAGATTGACTATTAACCACCTGAACTAGGTGCACAGTTACAGGACTGTACCAAACTGCATGTAGACCACACAGCCAGCAGGGCTATAATTATCTCTATTGTTCCCATCTACAGATAGACAAAAAGGCCATGCACAAAGCTGGCATGGTCCAGCGTGTAATCAACGAGGTGGAAATTCACTGCCGGCTAAAACATCCTTCGATACTTGAGGTACGTGTCATATTTTCATCCGTTAGAAGTTTCTTTGTCACCCTTGTCTTCTGATATATACTTATTGACCAAGACAAAAAATATATAATAGTAATAAATTGATTGATATGATATTGACATGATTGCAAATATTGTTAGAAACCTATTTTCTCAATATACAAAGTAGGAAAGCTATATTGATTCTGATTTTATTTTACATTTATTATGGAAATTACAGTTACACTGTAATGGCTGAGTATGTGCATCACTATTGTATTGTTATTGTTCTTTTTGTGGTATTATTGTCCAACTCTATCCTTGTATTTTATTTGAATTTTTCTATTTCCATTGTGTGTGGATTTTGATACGACTGTAGGAGAAGGAAAATATCTTTCTCAAATATGAATAAATCACAGATAATAAATGCCTCACACTTGTATTTATCTTCAATTTTCTTTAAATTAGAAATGGATGTATACAACTGACATTATTATTTGACCTATTTTCCATTTGTTTCTCCTGAAAGTTCTGCCAATACTTTATTATTTAGCAACTATAAACGTAGATCCTAATATATCTGTACTTATTTACTTTTCTTTAACTTGATTTTTGCTTCAGTTGTACAACTACTTTGAAGACAGCAACTATGTGTATCTGGTGGTGGAGATGTGCCACAATGGAGAGATGAGTCGGTTCCTAAAAGAGCGGAAAAGGCCTTTCTCTGAGGAGGAGGGTAAGGCAGACTGACTTTGAAAGAAGTACTTCTTCTTTCTACAGTTTACTCTAATCATTTTGTTTGTTTTTTCAGCGAGACATTTTATGCATCAGATTGTGAAAGGAATGCTGTATCTACACACTCATGGCATCCTGCACAGAGATTTGACCTTGTCAAACCTTTTGCTGAGCAGCAACATGAACATAAAGATTGCAGACTTTGGCCTGGCCACTCAGCTCAAGCTCCCAAACGAAAAGCACTTCACAATGTGTGGAACGCCCAACTATATCTCGCCGGAGGTGGCCACTCGCAGTGCCCACGGTCTGGAGTCTGACGTGTGGTCCTTAGGCTGCATGTTCTATGCCTTCCTTATGGGGCGACCTCCCTTCGACACGGACACGGTCAAACACACTTTGTCAAAAGTGGTTCTCGGGGATTACCAGATGCCCACTCATGTTTCCTTAGAAGCTCAGGACTTGATTCATCAACTGCTCCAGAAGAACCCCGCCCAGAGACCAAGTCTCTCTGCCGTGCTTGATCACCCCTTCATGACCCAGAGCCTTCTTGTTAGGACCAAAGACCTGGTGCTGGCTGACGACGGGTCAATGGACAGTGGTATTGCCACCATCTCCACCGCCTGTACCTCCTCTACTTCAGGCAGCAGTGGAAGTCGCCTCCAGAGGAGAGCCAGACACGTGGTTGGTCCTGCCCTGCCCAATCGCATGATGCCCATTCCAAGTCTTCACCGGCAGCCCATGAGTGGCTGTTACGAGGATGGAGACCAGTGGCAGGTTCCAGATGGTTTTCACACAGAAACCAGGGGCAGAGCAGTGCGAGGGGAGGGCAACAGTCAGACTCACTCTCGATATCTACGCAGAGCACACTCCTCAGATCGTTCCAGTTCATGTGCTTCAGCCCAAGGGTCAAGTCATGAAATGGGCAGGTGTAACTCTGAAGACACGCTGACTGGAGTAGGACGACCAGTGTTCTCCATGCCCACACCCCAGCATCCATTCACAGACCACGGCAGACTGCCATCTCCGCCTGTCAAACAGTCAGCAAAGTAAACTGTCCCTACGATCAAACCTTTTGTTTATTTTCCATTATTAGTGTGATTGACCAATTGTAATATTATTGTTTCTTTCAGCTCTGGTTACTCAATAGCCAGTCACATGTCACATTCATCAAAGCCACAGTTTCAAAACCTGGAGGGAGTCACAAACTGGCTGAATAACGATGGTGAGTAAACACAAAAATAGAGTGATGTCTCTTTGTGACACTCTCTGTCACTCAGAGACATACGAGTTCTTTGTAACTAAAGTGTTAAAGGTGATATTTTCTCTTCTTCAGCTTCTGGGCACAGGCCATCAGACAGCAGTATTCACAGCAGCGGCAGCATCAGAGGACCTCTTGGGGTCCACAACTCTTGGTCAGAAAAGCCTGTCAGTAGAGTTTTAAACCCACAGCACAGCGGGCATCACCTGCAACATCACCTGTCGTCCAACGCCGACTCCAACAGAGAAAACATACCAGGAGCTGATTTCCAGCCTCCTCACAGCCGAGACTTTAACCCTCCACCAAGCAAAGCCAGCACCGAGAAGAAGAAGTCCCTCAAAGATGTCGTCTCGCCACTGTGTGCAGCCAGACTGAAGCCGATTAGACAGAAAACAAAGAACGCTGTGGTAGGAGGTTATAGAAGTATTTTGGGGGTAAATATCCCCCCAGCACAGTCAATCCACACAGAGTGGTTTATTAACATTTGCATTTCCCCCCACAAGGTGAGCATCTTGGAAACAGGAGAGGTTTGCATGGAGATGTTAAAAATCATCAGTGGTCAAGAGAGAGTCAAGGAAGTTCTTCGGATTTCACGTTGTGGTTCTATGGTAGGTTCACAGGCAGTTTTACACCAATGTAATGCCATTTTATCTTTAATCCTATATCGATAACAGTCACTGATGTTTTATTAAATGATGAATTGGTGATTTTTTTTTTACAAATATTTAAGTGACATTGTTAAGAATTTCCCTAACGTTGTTTTAATGAAGATGGATTTTATCCCCTTTTCTTATGTTGCATTTACAATAAATACAATTAATGCAAAAAAACACTCTACAAATATCACAGGTGTAAATGAAAGCAGTCAGTAATTTAATAAAAGATAAAAAGTAAAGACATCTGGATTAAATGAGAACAAACGTTATGTTAATCAGGTTTCCAAAACCCACCTCTTTCGGTACAATATAAGTTGGTGCTACTTTGTTCTACCTCAATTTCACTTCCAATGATTCCCGTGATAGTCGATCACTTTTAAGCAGTTACTGCTTAAAACATTGATGTTCACCTGTTACAATGTTGTGTTTTTTTTTAGGTGACAATTTACCAGCCCAACAATGGCAAGGGTTTTCCTGTGCTGGACTGCCCTCCAGCGCCTCCAGAGGACATTCTCATTTGCAGCTATGAGGATCTTCCAGGTATCTACACACAGGACTTCACCTCACATCAAATATTTATTATTAAAACTGCTTTCGCACTGACATCCTCACTGTTTTAATAGAAAAATACTGGAAGAAATACCAGTATGCCTCCAAGTTTGTGCAGCTGGTGAAATCCAAAACCCCAAAAGTGACTCTATACACCAAGTATGCAAAGGTCATGCTAATGGAGAACTCTCCCAATGCAGACCTGGAGGTCTGCTTTTACGACGGTAAGTGAATTTTGTGCGATTCACACATCGAGGGTTTAGGCAGGTGAGACTGTTGTTCCACCGCGAGTTAACTAACGCTTGTGCGTTAATGTCCTGAAGGAGCGAAGACGCACAAGACGTCAGAACTGGTGCGCGTGGTGGAAAAGAGCGGCAAGTCTTACACGGTGAAAGGGGAGGTGGGTCTGAGTGGTCTCAGCCCAGAGAGTCGGCTCTATGTGGAACAGTCTGATGAAGGCCATAGCATGTGTCTGTCACTAGAGGCCGCCATCACTACAGAGGAGCAGCGCAGCACTAAGAACGTCCCTTTCTTTCCCATAACTATTGGCAGGTGAGGAACAAGCTGTCTTTTAAATACAGATAGGTTTATTTTATTATTTGCCGGGCTAAATTAATAATTATTTTTATTTTAGGAGACCTGCTAACCCAGACACCCCGTGTGTGTCGACACTGCCCTCTCATCCAGCACCTGCTGACACAGCTTCACCTCCTCAGCCTCCACAAATCACTCCTTCAGTGAGTGTGTCTCACAGCCACATCTACAGAAATCTAATGTAAAATAACTAGGATAGTAATTAAAGAAACCTCTTTTCAGATGATTTCCTACGACGGCTCTGATTTCACCACAGCCAGCCTGACTAAGAAGAATTCCCCGATCAGACAGGAGCTGGTGCAGAGCACGGGGAAAGTGGTGAAGTCAATATTTGTGCCCAACGTTGGATGGGCGTCACAGGTACATTAAGATTGAACTAATGTCTGGTGAGCGGGGAAAAAAAATATGTGGTAATGAGAAATTATTTCTTACTTTTTGCTCCTGTAGCTGACAAGTGGTGAGGTGTGGGTTCAGTTCAACGATGGGTCTCAACTTGTGGTGCAGGCGGGTGTTTCCTGCATAACGTACACGTCTCCTGAGGGAAAGATCACCAGGTACGTGATACACATGTCACATATAAGGATACAGTCAGGATTAATATTTGAAGTACAATCTATAGTAAAGGTCTCAAAGTCATTTTAGTCCCCTGGGCTGCATTCAAGTGGACCAGTACGTATCATAAGTTCATTAACTATAATTAACAGTCAAGTTTTTAACCTTAGTTTTCAGGCAAATATTAATTTTAAAATTTGATATTATTGATATTTAAATTTAACTATTATAGTTATATATATTTACAAAAATATAGACATAAGTGCTTTGTTATTTCTTTTTAATTTCTAAAATGTAATTTTTAAGTGGTCTAGATTGAATACTCTAGCATGCTGGTTTTGGTCCACAGAATATATATGTCTCCATTGCTCTAGGATACTGTTTAAGTCTAATTTATCTAAATTCACAATTCTCCACCTCAAAACCCTGTTGTCTCCTTACAGGTATAAAGAGAACGAAAAGCTCCCAGAACATGTGAAGGAAAAGCTACACTGTCTCTCCACCATCCTGGGACTGTTGGCCAACCCATCCACACATCACAGACAACTGCATTAATATTCAAAGAACGCATCCCAGCAACACGGAACTGAACGTAGCATTAGAATCTGTTGTCCCTTGTCTGGTGTCCTTGTAAATATGTGTCCTTTTTTTACTTGTACAGAAAATTAAGATTATGAAAATATATATTTTTATCTAAATATGAAACCATTGTATCAAGACAATTGGCCTACAGGAAAATGTGTTTGTACATCTGTCTTTTTTAATCACTCCAGTTCTATGAAATGTTAGATTCATGAATGCTGAACCAATAAACCACTGGAGGCTGGGTGAAAAAACACTGCTGTCTACTGTTGGATGCACAAGCGTGATTCTAGTGACACTATAGCAGCTCTATAATATACATTATTGATAAACAGTTGGGGCTAACGCGTTACTTGTAACGCCGTTATGTAACGAAAACTACTTTTCTCTGTAACTGATAACATAACGTTACTGTGGTGTAAAGTGACTCATTACTTGTTACTATCTGTGGTCCAAATGGACAGTTTCTACCGGCCACGGAGAGAGGACTGTGTGGCAGCAGAGTCTGTCTGCCGCCTGTCACTGTGTGTGTGGTAACTCTCACGGTCATGAGTGAAAGATGGCCGTGCACACTAACTGAACCGATGTGTTGAGAAGGAGCGGTGATTGGTTGACATAGCTTAACGTTTCAGGCTAAGCAATTCAGAAAGAGACCTGGGCGGGTCTTCTTGCCTTACAAGGAAATAAACGGTCTCACACACAAGACAAAAGCAAGTGGCATGTTGAGGTTACATAAAAATGCCTGTCAAAATGTCTAAACATCTATTTTGTTTTTATTGTACCACTACATTTCATTATGATAGTTGCTACGGAACACAACACTAATTTTTTTTTATGTGTTTTTAAAGTAGAGTTAAGTAACTAGTTATTAGTTATTTATAATTTAGTAGCTAAGAATGCAACTAGTTATTTTTTCAGAGCAGTAACTAGTAAGGTAATAAGTTACTTTTTAAAAGTAACTTGCCCAACACTGTTGATAAAAAATTAAATCGCATCTTTGAACAAACTCTAGAGTAAAGGGCAGTTTTACAGTTAGGTGTGATGTCGCAGTGACTGACATTTTGTCAAACTTGGTGTTTTTCACTACTGTCAAACGTCACAGGGTTACGTTTGAACGTGATGAGGTAGTGGTGAAGATGACTATATTGGTGTATTAACAGGTGTTTAACCATATTTCCCAAAGTTAGAATCATTCAATTGCTATTCTACCAAACTCTTTTTTGTTTAAGTGAATATCAAAATTAGAAAAAAATTGCTCTTTTACTTACATAGCGCCAACGAGAGTAGATAAGTTAAATCGCCAACGAACAAGCTGCAGTCTCCGTGATTAATTAAGAGTTAAGCGTTCCCGCCGCTTGAGTGGCTCGACCAATCACCTTGTAGTCATGGCTCTCATTGGAAGTGACGTTTTTAGCGTCGTCTATCATATTAAGATGAGTTTTTAGTACGTCAATAGAAACCCACAGAACGCATTTTTGTAGCGCAGACGTCAGACTTCAGACTTCTGCCCTGAAGGTAGATATGGTTAATTAATTAAATTAAAAAGAAAGATCCTATTTAACTCGATGTTGTGGTTTGGTGGTGTTAAATAAACAGGGATAAGTTATTTCAGTAATAATTACAAAAAGTTCAACCCTGGTATTGTAAATATAGTATTAGTACTGAATTGGAATTATGCTCAAACATGGTTACATTTCTCAACAGTTAAACTTCAATGCTGGGTAGCAAGACAGAATACATGTGTTCATGTGTTCATGGTGGAGAGGAGAGAAGGGGGGAGAGAGATGAGAAGAATAGAGGACAGATAGGATGGAACAACTGGAGAAAAGAGTCAGGAGTGATCTGTGAAGAGAGTCAGTTAAGGTGAAGGGAAAGATTTACAGGACAGTTGTGAGACCAGACATGATGGATGGATTAGAGACACTAGGAATAGACAGGAGACAGAGCTGGAGGTGGAGGTGGAGGAGTTAAAGATGCTGATATTCTCTTTAGGAGAGACAAGGAAGGACAGGACCAGGAATGAGGTGATTAGAGGGACAACACAGACAGGAAGGTTTGGAGAAAAGCTTGGGAAGCCAGATTGAGATGGTTTGGACATGTCCAGAGGAGGTACAGTGGATACATTGATAGAAGAATGATCCTAGAGATGGAGCTACCAGGTAAGAGGCGTTGAGGGGCATATGCAGGTAGTTGGATTCAGAGTAGAAGATAGAGAGAACAGGGGGAGATGGAAAACATAGATTTGCTGTGGCAGACCCTGAAAAAGGAACGAGTCAAAAGGAAAAGAAGGAGCTTCAACTCTGGGCATCGTTAATCAGTGAGTTGACTGAAACAGTCACAGAGACGGTCAGTTGAGGTTTCACATATTTATTTTCCCCTGTTGATTTTGGCCATTTAATTAAAAAAAAGGTCACAAAAATGTGTATTCCTCTCAATTACAGAACTGATACAAAACAACATACTGTACGGATGTAGGCCTTCGGCATATATACACATACTGTACAAGACACCCAGAAAGTAAACATTCATGTGGAAACTGGAAGAAAGATCTGCGTGGTTGAAAGAATCAAAGACAGATGGAACAATTACGATCATTTATTTCCCATTTAGAAGCACACTCAGGAACACATAGGACACAGTATAGTGGTGTATGCACATTAGCCTATTATACTTGAACGGAACAATTCCTCCACTTCGCCCCATTTCCTAGGTAAGGTAAACCCAGTGAGGAGGGGGAAAGATGGGAGTTTCTCCTGACACTGTGGCCGAGTTCGTACTTGATTGGTTTTCTCTTGTCCTGTAGAGATGGTTGTGAGGAGGCAGCACTGATATGATCATTTGGAGAGACGAGCAAGATGTTTTTTCTTCTCTTTAAATAGCAATGAAAAAAAGATAGAATCAGCTCAGAAAACTCTCCAGGACAAGAGAATACGAGTGCAGGTTCAGGAGAACTATGCATCCACAAGAGCTGTTCTCCCGCTAGATGCTAGAGGGAGACAAACAGCACCAACCACGACAACAATCTCTGTCCCTTTAGCAACCAGACCAAGTATTTTTACTATTATTCATAGTAAAATGTCCAATGTCCTAAAAACAGGTGCTTCCAATTAATTTATATAAAACATTTCCCCATAGAATCTCAATAAAATAAATTTGCTCTTAATATCTATGTCCTTACATTTACTAACAAAAGTAAAACAAAAAAACAATCTCACAGTGAACACGGGGAACCAGAGCGGACTCCTCTTCTTCACCCCCTTCCCACAACCGACACCACTCCTCGAATTTAACATGTAATGTGAAATACAGCAGCTGAGTCAAGAAGAAAATGAAACCAAACCACTGGAGGGTTTCATGGACTGCAGTTTGACCAAAGAAAACACCTTTGATGGAATAAGTGATTCCCTGACACCTGGACAGAAGGCAAAAGCTCAAGACCTCAGGTGACCCTTGGAAATCTCTGGATCCCTTTGGAATATGGAAGAAATCATGGAATTCTCTCTATATTAATAACAGAGAAAAGGAATGTGACACTCAATGTCTTCCTGCACTGAAGCTACGACTGGGAACGAGAACATAGTCTGTCTGATTAACACCTGAAACACAGTATTAGACTCATCACACACACTCATGCACCTATAAAAAGTGATGCAGCCACAATCACCTGAAAAGAAACAAAAACCTTGGTCATGAATTCTGCAGCGTCAACCTTGTCTCAACCTCTGAAAAATACAATTTCTGGGGCCAAGTCTGCTTCCTCCACTGGTCATGTTTGATGGCACTTTAGAGCAAAAATATCTTCAGCTGTTTCTTGATTTTAAACTAAACTGAATTTTACTTGACTTTTCATAATTAAAATCGTTGTATTCCCTCTGATGTCTATGTTTTGGCCACACTCACAAAGCATTCTGGGATCTGCAGTGTTCCAACTCCTGGTCACCTCCCCTCTGAGTGACTTTGTGCAGAGGAGACAGTGGTTCTGACCGCAATACAGACACACAAAAGTGGCACAGTACCTGTGTGTGCATGCGTGCGGTGAATACCTACAAGGGCTTTAAACATTACACATTCAGTGGCACGTCCTGACTGGTTCCGTCCTGTTAGCTACCTCCTCTGGACCCTCGCATTACACAAGAAGAGAAGAAAGGTAAAAACATCATCAGCTGTTAGGCAAGGTTCACATTAAAGTAGTGTTATGCCTCATGAGACAAAACCAAAGATACAAAAAGGCAGAGGAGGAAAAAACAAGTTTACAGCCAATCACCACCATTTCCGAGAACTACATAGGAAAAAAACGGTTTGTTGATTAGATATATTATAATTACCATCATAATTATTATGATTATTATTCATTAATAGTGTCACCAATGGCATTTATTTTGTTCAGATACCAGACAAGAGGAAAAGGGAGACGGGATGGGGGCAGTCACTGTGAAGACGCCTTGGTGGCTATCGTGGACACACAGTGCTGCTGGAAGTTAGGAGACATGGCCGAGTTGCAGCCCAGTCTCTGACGTGTGCCCTTAAGGCCGGCGTCACCCTCTACGATCCAGGGGCTACCACTGGCATCTTTACCCAGCACGCTGCAGCAGCCGGCGGGCTGAGGGATGACGGCGTTGGCCACTGTGGGGTTCACTGGCGCGACCTTAGGCTGATCACCGGCAGGGCTGAAGTCAGGGTTTTGGCTCTGGAGCACACTGCTGATGTGGTTCAAGAGGTCGTTGAAGAACTCTGGAACACCCTCATAACCTGGGAATGATGGATATTTGGAGAAACAGTTTGGTTAATTATATGTTAAGTGCAATAATAATTTATTTTCGGTCTAGTGTCGTTAACACAAACATTGTTATTAAGCATTCATTACTAAGTCATTCAAATATATACATATTACTGCATTGTTCTCAACAACTGATGGTTAATTAAGAAAGATGGCCACGACACTTTCATGTATAAACATGAAATGTGAACTGATTGAATTGGCAATGACAATTAAACATCATGGGATTAATGTGTTTTTATATATAAAAGTTAAAGTTGTGGGATAAAATGTGGGAAAACCATGACAAAAACCAGTCAAGCAGACAAATAAGATTGATTCCCTGCAGTACTTCAGTTGACCGCCAAGTGGCAACAGAAACAAAGTCTAACAAAGGACTAAGGCTAATAACTTTTAGAATCGTTTTAATGGTTCAGTGCCTCCATTATTCTTATTTTTTTTATTACCAATTGCTGCTTCTTATTTCAGTTTGTCACTTTATCAGGGGTTGCCACAGCAAATACATATTTTCGATCTCCCACTGTTTTCTTCTACTTGAATCATGTCCTCTCCCACTGCATCCATCAATCTCCTCTTTGTCTCCTACCTGGTAGCTCCATCTCTATCTCTCCATCTCTAGGATCATTCTTCTACCAATGTATCCTCTGAACATGTCCAAACCATCTTAATATGTCTTCTTTAAGTTTTTCTCCAAACCTTCCTGTCTCCCTCTAATCACCTCGTTCCTGATCCTGTCCATCCATGTCTCTCCTAAAGAGAATCTCAGCGTCTTTGTCTCCCGTCTTCTACCTATTCCTAGTGTCTCTAATCCATCCATCATGGCTGGTCTCACCACTGTCCTGTAAACCTTTCCCTTCACCTTAGCTGACTCTCTTCTATCACAGATC